>CAAE01014716.1:498437-528933 GCA_000180735.1 Tetraodon nigroviridis
ATCACCGCCGGGCTTTCGGTTTTTTTGTTGTTGTTGTTGTTGTTGTTGTTGTTGTTTTTTTGGGGCTGTTTTTGGGCTGAGTCTCCAACACGGGGCCTTCTGGAAGCATTCACACAGAGAAGGAGGGGGGTAAAAAAAAAGCTTCTGAGCTCCCACTCTCATCGTCAGCCTCTAACCTTCCTGCTTTTACCATTCCACAGTCAAATGATGCTCACTGGGATGTGAGGGCATTACACGGCCCACAGCCCACCCACCCCATCCTATTTGGGCTCAGCTTTTCTTCTTTTATTCGCCTCCGTTTTCTTTATCGCTAACTTGTGAATGGCAGCCACTGGGGGCAGAGTCGCCTCGGCTTCAGCCTCTGTGACATCCACCGCCAGGAGTGATGCACGGCCAGAGAAAGACGGAGGAGGAGGAGACAGCGAGAGAGGGCAGTGGAGGAGGGGAGGAGGAAGGAGACAAGAGAAAGACAGAGAGGAGAAGATAGAGAGAATGTGTAGAGGAGGAAAGGAATAGAAGCCGGGGAGCTGGGAGGAGAACTGGTGCGAGGGAGGGCAAAGAGAGAGAGAGAGAGAGAGAGAGAGAGAGAGAGAGAGAGAGAGAGAGAGAGAGAGAGAGAGAGAGAGAGAGAGAGAGAGAGAGAGTGAGAGAGGGGAGCAGAGAATGAGTGAGGCAAAGCAGGCAGAAGAGGTGCCTGCTCTCTCTCATTTTGACTCTGTCTCTCACATGCACACACTCTCCCATACACACTCTCCCAGCTGTGCTGTTGTCAGTCCCGGAATGTACGCACGGCCGTGAAGAGTCACGTTCTCCGCTGCTGAGCACCGCTGAGGAGTCGGAGCGGAGCCGCCGAGACGCACATGGATGCTGAGCTCTGAAAATCAAAGGTAAGAGCTTTTCTTGGGCTTCACGCTTTTCCCCCCTTAAACACACAGTTTACATTGAGTCTGCCTCCAGCGGCTGGAGCGTCTGATCCTCCTCCTGCACAGTAACAGAGAGCCCGCTGACGTGCAGAGAGTGGCTCTGTGAAAGTGTGACAACTCCTCAGAGGTTGAGAAGTGCTAAAAGAACTGAGACAAGGGGCCATCGTAATTAAGAATTTGCCCTGTTTATTTATTCATGCACGGGATGCGCTGGCAGTCGGAGTGAATGAAGCTGCGTGGGGCTGAGCCAGGCTGCTCCTTCCTTCTGCTGCAACTTAAAAATAACTGAAGCCTTTTTTTTCTTTATTCCTGAAACAGATGAAGATGTTCAGAAGTTGCAGCTTCATGTTGTGTTTTTGTGTTGCTATAGGAGTGAATCTGTGCACCACTGGACCTATAGACTCGTATATAAATGCATGTGCCACCCGTGTGGTGCAGGTGCCATGCATATTCCCGTCTTAAGGCGCGGGTGCACCTGTTGGACCCATTTGTGCGCGGAAATATTTGAAAGCCAGATGAGAGGCAGGAAACCTGGAATTCACACTCCTGTGCTCAAGGCAGAAATGAGGGAGAGGCGCTGTAGCGTTCATATCTCCCAGAACACGCAGAGGTGTTTATCACGCCATCGTAAGAGCGGCCGGCAGTGTTGCCGGGCATGTGCGTGTGCGTATCCTCCACAGCACAAACTTAATCCACCCACTCACCCTTTTCCAGCCCCCTACCCAGTCACCAGTGTGATCATCTCTGGGTGTGTTAGCAGGAGCTGGGTCATCTATGTAGCGCCATTGTTTAGAGCAAATTAGCCACGAAGGCGCACCCTGAATTACTGTCGGATGTGGGTGACCTTTCAGTGGTGAAAAGAGAAAGAAAGCTGTTTCCTCTCTCTCTCACGCGCGCACACACACACACACACACAGACAAACACACACACAGCAGCTCTCCTGAGCATTCACACAGCTAGCTGGAGATGAAGGAATAAGATTAAATGCCTACAAGAGTAATGCCTGAAAGGATCTCATCCACGTGTGTGTGATGGAAATCTTTAGCGACCTTCACTGTAATCTCATCAGTGCAACTGTGTTCTCAGCGCAGCACAACTGGTTATTTTAAAATAATGTTTCAGCTGTTTCATGCTAAGTATTTAGAGAGGAAAGAAAGCTTCAGAGCAGCTTTTTAACAACAACAACAAAAAAAGAAAGAAAGAAAAAAGTGTGCACCGTATCAAAAAATTGCTTCGAGGACTTCAAAACACGGCGGATAAAGCTTGCTGGGGTCTGCCAGAGACTGCAGCCTGCGCTCGCAGGCTCGGGAAGGTCTTGGGCTCCCCCAAGTGGACCCGTGTGAACGCTCACTGCATCGCCACCCTCCTGTCGCGGGATTTACGCTGGCTGTGCTGGCCTGTAGGGATGCACCGAGCAATCACTCAAGCTACCCGTCTTACTGTCAATCACGCGGAAGCCGCTCCTCAGCCGTGTCAGATGCGGGGTGGGTGACACTGGGAAAATACAGTAGGGAACAGCTTTAAATCTCTGGATTGGGCGCGTGTACAAACGACTGCCCGGCCTAATCATGACAAGAGCTCTGTGACCTTGCAACCTCCATGTTGCCCTCCTTCCATCTTTGTCACCTCTTCTGAACCAGTAAAGGTGTCTCATTCTGAGTTTACAGTATGCGAGATGCACAAATTTAACCACCACACAAATTTTCTTAGTAGTGCAAGTTAAAAATACAAATATGTCATTTTTTCAGCTGTTTTGTTTGTTTGTTTGTTTGTTTGTTTGTCGCCTTACTGCTAAAAAAATGTTTTAATGAGCTCACTGTTGAGCTGTCGAGTGTCGAGGCTGAAGCAACATTCAGGAAAGTCGACTGAATTAGTGCTTCAGAAAGCACGCAGAGCTCAAAAATCAGAAAAGACAAAAGACATGTTCTGGTGAACATCTGATCAACGATATTTATTAGAACAAAAAGGTCTAATTCTTGAAAGCATAACTAGAGCACAGAAAAGCTGGAACATCAGGAATCAGCCCGTTGAAAGCAGGATTAGCCATTTTCTTGCTCCTTTTTTCCCCTTTCTGTACTGCAGAGGCGTATCAGCTGCCTGAAGCCTAATGTAATGATAAACAGCCATTGAAGAAAGAGAACCAACTATTTCCAAGGCTGAATTTGAAGTTGAGCTTATTCAGCTGGAGTCTATAGAATCTGGCACACACTCAGCAGGCTCTCTCATCCTTTAATGGGCTGTTTGGGGGAATTCTGAGAAGACACGCTAGCCTAATGCTTAATAGGCACGCCACATCAAAGATTAATATCCAGAATGCTATTAAAACTCAAGGACAAGCTAGAATGATAATTAGAAAATGCAATCACAAGCATCAGACTAGATTAATTGCGAGGCGGCGTTTTCTGATTTCAGGAATGAGCGTGTCACTCGTGCCGCGCTCCGGGCACGCTGAAGAAAATAACATTTTTTAAAAAATGCACTCATCTGCAATTATCACTGTCTATATTTTTCTCTTTTTTCTTTTTGCACTGTTGTCACAAATTAAATTGAAATCAGAGTATTTCCTGCACTCAGTGAGGTAATTCACATTTACCGTATAAGAGCTGGCTTTTCCTTTTTTTTTTTTTTTTTTTTGATTCAGAGGTTGCCATGCTTGGCTTTGCCGTGTTGCTCAAAACCACACCAAGATCTTCCCTGTTTCTGTGGCCGCTCTCGGCAGTCTCAAATCTTGTTAGCCGAGTTATTCGATTTCCTCTTCTGAGGATTACGTCCACTTGTTTTCTGGGCTTCAGTTTCATCATGAAGCTAATTCATTTGTAGAAAAAGGGTTTGATGACATCACTGTTAAGCTGTGAACAAAAGCAACAAAACGGCTCAAACGCGCACGTCCCCGGGGGTGCACGCTCAATCTCATATGGACACCTATTTAGCAGGCTTCATTAGGAAAGGTGGGATTTACTTGTATTTATTATTGTTAGAAGAAACAAAAAAGCAGTTTTCCACCCCAAAACTCCACTGAAGTCTGCCCAGGTTAGTCAGCGGGCATTTGCAGCTGTCGCTGGAATGTGTGTGTGTGTGTAGCGGGTTGTGGCAGAGATGTGGGTCCTGCGCTCTCAGTGCGCTGTGCAGCTGCTGAGGACCGTTTGCATATCGTCTCTTAAGTGACGTGTAATTAGCAAAGCAGCGTTTGATTCTGTAATAACAAACATGTGGAGAACAGGAACGTAGCAGAACTCGGTGGGTCCAGGATGGTGCCGCTTTCTCTTCGAAGTTTTACCTGTCAGAGCATGTCTGTGCTGAGATCCTGCGTTTTTAGACATGTTTCATTCTCAGCACACACGACAGGACAACTGCTGCTGCACTAAAACACACACTAAAAAACATGTGCTGGTTCACATTTATCCTCGCTGCCTTTTAACCTCTTATTATAAAAAATGTATCATCAACAGACTTTTTGACCAAATGTTCCTCTTTTTTCAGGCTTCTAAAGGAACTCGACGTGAGGGATACAATGCATGCTCGGATGACACTGCCCTCTAGTGTTCATCCCATCAGAAGCTCACTGCCATAATTCCAAAGCCGTTCAAGACCTTTCACACCTGATTGGATACCATGACAACCAATCAGATCCTGTTCCTGTTGGTGCTCTCCATCCTGTGGCCCAGCTCCGCCATGCCTTTCACACCTGGGAATATAGGGAACCTGTTTGGGATGGAGGATGATGGGAGGATTCTTCAGAGGTCCAAACGTGGATGGATGTGGAATCAATTCTTTCTCCTTGAGGAATACACAGGAAACGACCACCAGTATGTCGGCAAGGTAACAGTTCCACACACACATCCACACACACGACGGAGAATGGTTTGCTGACTAATGCCTGGAAAATGAGACATAGAGCGGGGGCACGTGGAGGCCTCTGACTTCCATTACGCTGTTTGCTCAGTGAAGAACGTGGGATTATATCTGAGTCAAAGTTTCAATGATTTACTTTTGGACAGGTGCCGTCAGTGCTATAATTAACTCTCATTGTTCACCAAAAGAAACAAAATGGAGGACGACAAGTCCATTTTCATCAGACAGGGAACAAATATTAGGAAGGCCACATTACACTTGAACCAGGTGAGCATATAACCTCTGCTGTTCCCTGCTAGGGGCATCAGAGTCCTATTTGAGAGTGTGCTAAATACTAATAAGTTTTGGGGGGTTTTTTACCCAGATAAAATAATATATTTCTCTATTTCTTTCTTTTGGCTGCATTTTGTGGTGAGCTGCTAAGCCTACATGCAATGCAATGTTGAGGAGTTACCAGTAGGAGCTTCGTTTTTCTGCTCAGAGACGCAACTTTTTAGATCTGCCACTGTGAAGCTCGTTCAGCTGTCAGGAGCTCAGGCATCGTGGGTGGGCCACTGACATTACTCCCAGTTTCCACTGGTGGAAGAGTGGAGAGTTTTCTGGGGTGTTGACTCCAGTCAAGGGTTCAGGGCGCCACGGTGCCAGAAATGAGAGGAAGTCATGCTAAATTGTCAAAACCAGTTCTGGTTTAGCATTTGAAAAGACAAAGACACCCTGATATAAAACGCCGTCACGGTATTTGTGACTGTGTGTGTGTGTGTGTGTGTGTGTGTGTGTGTGTGTGTTTTTGCAATCGAATGTCGGTGTGAATGTATTTTTAGTAGCTCTGACAGAAGAAATGAAACGAAAGAAGGATGAGGTCACGGCCGGCATCCAGAACTACAGCACCGCCAGACAGCCTAAACCAGCCTCAGGTGTCGGAACAATGGCTGGAATTGTTTTGAGAGACACTTTTCTCTTAAGAATAAGGACAGACCCCCCCACTGCACCCACCCAGATCTGAGGGTGTCTTGTCAGCTAACCAGCACTAACGCTTTAAAGACAGGTGTGATGAGAAAGGCGAGCCTTATCAAGTAGAGGGAGGGAAATGAGGTGACTGTCGACAGCCAATTTTCTCAAAGGAAGCCGGCTTTCATCGCACACCTCATCCTCGGGAGTAAACAAGTGTCTTGTCTGAGGCTGAGTAGGGGGATATGACAACTTCTGCTGAAACCATCATCGTGATGCGGTGACGAAAAAGAAACAGCAAAAATAAATGGTTTTCAGAGAGTGGGAGGAGAGGGGGGGAAACATATCAGTCAGGAGGGCAGATCAAATTCACCTTCCTGTGTTTCTGTGAAGGCCCAGGAAGGAAGAGGCTGAGTATGAAAGAGGCTGACGCGCCAGCGACTCAGGAGATTTCTACGCTTCTTTGATGCTTTTCGGCATCCGACCACTGCAGCCCGACAGTTTCACTTTCACCCGTCTCTCCATTCTTCCTCCGAAACACATCATCCTTTTTTGAAGGTGTCACTAAACACAAGGCTGCAATAAAGTGCAGAGTTTGGGAAGCGCGTCCAAGAGAGCAGACTCTCCTGAAAATGGCCGATGGTGTTGATTTATTCCACTATAACTGTGATGGCGAAACACTGATTGCAATAGAATGCTAGATTATTAATTATTTATTCTTTCAATCTTCTGAACAGGATGGCTGGAAATCATCAAGTACAGAAGAAAATATTGGTACAAGGAATAAATCGATGACAAAAACAGGAAAAAAAAACAGATTCAGAAAGAGAAAAATCAATGAGATGGAGGGGAAAGGTGCAAAACAAGGCTGCAGATTAAAAGAGCAGATTATTGGTAGGGGGGAGACAAAGACGGAGAACCATTACAAAGTGAGTAAGCACTTTCATGGCCGGCACAAAGCCATCGAGGCCTTGATGGTCTTCCTCAAAAAGATCATTTAATGGCCTTGGCGGCGTACTGTTTTTGAGATCTTGTTTATTTCACATTCAATCAAGCCGCTCTAATCAGCCCGCACACACTCACTCGCTGTCACTTGAGCTTGATTTCTTGATTACGGCAATCAGATGTGATGTAAAGAATAGTCGCTGGCTGACGTTAGCTCGCTTCTGAAGTTGAAAAGGAGCAGCAAAGCGCTGCTGCAGCAGCACCGCAGAGACCGCATCATATAATAGATGCAGCTTCTGCTGCTCGGTGTGCCGCTCAAAAAGGCACGTCTTTGAAGCGTTACATGCTGGGTACCGCTGAGTGATACCTCGCAAAATGATAAGAGAAACAGCAGCGTGACTGAAAGAAGAGCACCGGCGCAGCAGACGCACGCTGTCTTTCATTAATGTAAATACGCTGTTGCCTGGGCTGCGCACGTGTCCAGCTTTAAAGGCACAAATCTCATTTTAACCAATTTCCACGAGTCCATTAATGAGCGTGCGTGCTGCAGCGTGCGGCTGTAGTGCCCTACTTCTAATGCAGGGCTGTGAAGTGTGAACACTTGCAATGCTGAGCAATACGATGACAAACTTTGAATTCCGGAGGATTGCACTGCTGTGTTTAAGGAGAGCAAATCCCATTAACTGCCTGCTACACTGCATTGTCTGGTAAGGAGTGTGGGGTGCACAAAATTAGAATATTCAAAGTTCCTTGCTTTGTTGTGGTAATACGTTGCCAATATTTATCCTTGAAACTTTGCACAATTTTGGCACATGTTTGCTTCTGCAGCCATTGTGCAAAAGATGTGTTTAAAACAAACAAACAAACAAACAAACAAAAAAAGCACACTAGGTGTGCCAACGTGCAGAACATCACACCTTACATACAATTCCACATTAGATTACTGCTCCTGTAGTATTTCTTTTTTCTTTTACCGTCTTAAGAGACAGAGGAAGCAAAAGAGCAGGAGTAATTATTCTGTATCCCTTCTGCACTCTATTTTGCTATCTCCTCTTTGCAGGAGCGAGCAATGCATTCCAGAGACCTGACAAGAATTGCCAATGGTTTTGCTCATTTACCAACAATTCCTCAGTGTTTGTGCAAGGCGATTTCACTCATCAAGGCGCTCTTCTGTGCTTGTGTTGTAAGGCCCTGAAAAGGCAGTATTTGTGCTCGGGGCCTTGAAAGGAAAACCACTAAATCCCTGCAAATATAGTTAGGTTGTGCTAACATTTGATTTTGTTACGACCGCATGCTCGAAAATCGAACGCTGCTTTTGCAATAACTGTACACAAAGGTTTTTTAGAGAGGTAAAACCGACACTGGCTTTTGGCTACATTCCTAAATCTTTACTACTGCTAACATGTCTCAAGGAGATTAAACCCTGCTCTCACAGAAGGCATCTAAGAGAAAATGGCTGAAACACACTTTTTTTTTTGGATAAATATGTTGTAATCAGCGCTCCCATGCAGCATGCAGAAGCAGGGCATCACTCAGCAGCAGCTTATAGATCAGGCCCTGGAACGCTACCATTAGCTATGCAGCTAACTGAGCTAAAGATGCAAACAGTGCTAAACCCCTCACCATCAGACTGGACCTCGGTGGTTATTCGAGTCCATGGCTGCTGCACCGGCCTCAATTTTACTCTCTCCCAGCAACAAGTAGAGTCACTGTTTCATCAACTATTCTATAAATCAGAGAGGGAAAACTAGAGCTTGTTCTCTCTATAAAATACAAGAAGGGACTGTTCCACTCGATGATTTAGGTGATTGATGGGCCGGCTGCATGCCCAGATATTTCAGACTGATAAAGATTGGTTGTGGCTGACAGAATTAAACCTGCTCTCAAGGGAAGAAAAGATAAGGCCACAGTATGACACACAATTTAAACGGGTTAAAAAAGTAATATTTCATTTTGTTCATTTTCTTTGAGAGTTTTTTACCCACATGCAGCACTGCTGTCCTCCAATAACAACATATTTTACATTTTTTTTCCCAAGATAAGTAATGAGTAATGTGGCACAAAAGGTTTCCTTTATATTCCGATCAACGCTCACAACAAAGGAATTAAAGCAATTTGAAAGCAAAAAAGCCAGAAATACTATCATGCCTGCTAAAGTTATCACGTTATCAATAGAAGCAGCAGGATTGGTAAAAATGAAGCATATTGGTGGTCGACTGAGGACAGATTTTAAATTTATTAGGAGGACGAGATGCACCAGAACAAAAGTCCTTTTGAGAACTCAAGCTGAGTGATGGTCCTCTTTAAAAACTTTGGATAATGGACTTCATCTGCATGAAAATATTTCCACACACAAGGCCCTAATTTACTGCATATTATTCATTTGAACTCGACAGCATCTTGTTTTCACACGCACCCCGATTTCCTTTTATTCTGCTGGTGAATAGCCAACTCTGGCAATAAAGTTCTGATTTCTATTCAAATATATACTGTTGACATCACTCTTCCAACTGTTGGAAAATAATTAGTTTTCTCCCAGCACGCCAACATTAATATTAATAAGCTGCTGATGTATATTCTGTGTCCCTGACGTCGTGTTGTTTAAAATGCAAACTGGAGAGATGGTGCTTGAAATCTCTGCTGGCAGAGCTGGCACGGTAATGAGCTCAAATCAAGGGTCTGTCACAGGAAGCTGCCGTTACTCCTCTGTGATGCATTGAGCTGCTCCAAGGTGATAGATAGGTCAGAGGTGACTAATTTTAGGAATTGTTGCTGTAGGTCAGGCCCGTGCTCATTTTTCAATGGTGATTTTTAAAGAAAATTCTCAGACTAATTTGATCTGAACTAATAGAATATGTCACACTTGACATCGTGGCCGCCAGGGTAATCTCCTGTTCCTAGACCCCAGACAAGATTCCTCAGTGGGTTGGCAGCATTTCCCAAGATAGGGTGGAAAGGGCAAACAGACATTTATTAAATTCATGTGTAATAATTTAGCTGCAGGCTTTCTGCTACTAACATGCTAACACTGCAGCCTTGGGAAAAACACAAGCATTGCAGAACAATGCCACAAGAATTACAATGCATACTAAGAGACTGAAATGCAAAATATAAAGTGGCGGCAATAAAAGGAATCTCAGACGAGGTTGACCAGAAATAGAGCGCTACATACCTCGTTTAACGGCCATCACTTATGTAAATCAAATATCAGTAAAGAGGCGGAATTTATAAAGAGCTTTTTTAGGCGTTTTTGACCACTCCGAGCTTCTCATGAGTGGATGTTTAGCCTGTCACATCTACATTAAAGTACTGACGTCAAAACAACCAATCAGCCTTTAGAAATATTCAGGGCCGTTTGTTCAACTGCCACCACACAGCTTTAGGAGCTAGTTTGGAGCTGTGTGTCCTGCTGAAGGACATATGAGATGGAACCAGTGACCTTGGTATCACCACTCATCAGCAACCCTCACAGGCTGTCGTAAACACCCCTGCCGGTTACTAAACATGGGGCTTAAGAACCTAAAAATGGAGCCGACGATGTGTTATTCAAGAGGTGGCTCCAATGTGCAGAGCGGTTTTGTCCTGCTGTCTGACGGGGGTGATGTGCTGCTCTCGAGGGTCAGAGTCATCATTTACACAACCCACCATCAATGCTGCGTCCAGTTAAATGACCTGCCATGTTATAGACTACACATGCTTTCAAGAATGACCCTGTATTATTGTCAAGGAGCTAATACGGCCTATTTAGGTGAAAATACCATTAGCTCTCATTTTTCTTTTCCCCAGTTGCACTCCAACATGGACAAAGGCGATGGCAGTGTCAGGTACGTCCTGACCGGAGACGGGGCGGGCACCCTGTTCCTGATCGACGAGAAGTCGGGTGACATTCACGCCACTAAGAGGCTGGACAGGGAAGAGAAGGCCATGTACACCCTCAATGCAAAGGTGTTGGACAGGAACACCAACGCAGAGCTGGAGCCCGACACAGAATTCAACATTAAAATCCACGACATCAACGACAACGCACCCAAGTTCGTAAAGGAAATCTACTTTGCCAGCGTCCCCGAGATGTCCGACGTGGGTGAGCTCCAGCTGAACCCGACTGATGGCTGCCTGTTTGAAATGAACAGAGCAGTCGCATTACCTTGCTGCACTCTCATGATTAGGCGCTGCTCATTAGGCATTCAGCACAAAGGAAACTATTTGGCATTTAAAGAGGAGAGACTGAAAGTTGAGATTGTCACAGGCCAATTAAGGATTCGCTTCATAGAGCTCAACTTCATCCCACTGAAGTTTTATAAACAGACAACCTAGCCTGGGTATAAACACAGCCTATAAAATGATGCAAACAACTTGAAATCAATCCTTAATTATGTGAAAACTAATAAATAAGTAGGAGCACTCAAGGGTAAATCCAGCCTACTTGTTTACGGGTGACAAACAACATTGGGATCGTCGGGATGCTGCTCCTGGAGCCCCCAGCTGATTGTCAAACGGTAAAAAGGTGGAGCTGGGTTAAACACTACTCATCTCGGAACTAATAACAAGCCTCATATTTTTAGACTGAAGGTGCGGGTTAATAAAGGCAGCCAGCCGTGAAATACCAACGGCTCCCTTTTACACCGTCAGTGACTGCGACTAAGTGGGACAGATGTTCCAGGGCTCATTAGCATGCACGGAGACGCGCGACCCAAACAGGACACGGCAGAGGTCCCCTGAATGCCAAGGACAGTATTTGCAGTGTACCACTGCTGGAACACTCGGGTGGATTATCTGGGACTTAATGTTAAAGCGACTCAGCGAGGAGATGTGAGAGGAAGTGAGCTCTGGCCTTAAACGTGTGCGCTAGTTTTTTTATTCTGTGGGGGGAGGAAGAACGAGGTGGGTCCGCCTGCACATCTTAAAATTGGGGGCACTACTGGGAAAAAAATCTCTGGAAATAATAACACACCAAATACTGTTTAAACAGGCTTGTTAGCTGACACAACGGTCACATGGTTGCTTTGTGATAGCGTGCTTATTAGCTCAGATTTGTTTATTCTGTTACGACCAGTTGTCTCCAGTGATGTAAAATTTGACACAGCGCCACTGAAAAGCTCAGGATTAGAGCTACAGCTGCTGATTATTTGAGTAATTAAGTATTCGATTGATTATTCTAGCGATTGATTCGATTGATTAATCAAGTAATCGGATAGCATCCGTAATGTTCTTGTTTTGGTAAACATTCCTGATACAATATTAAACATATTGGAAGTTAATTAAACTTAAATTTAAACTGACTTTCACAAGTTTACTAACTGAAGTTAACAAACTCACTATGGCACTTCCCTGTTAAATGTCTTGCAGTGTGTGCCTCACACTGATCTAGAGTGACAAATCAGCAGCCGAGCAGCAAGCGGACTGAATTTAAACAAAACTTATGAAACAAATAAATCTTATTTAAGCATTTCAGTAGTTAAATTACTCAGTCTGTTCATATTTAGAACATTTGGTATTTAAAATTACGTCCCTTGTTCTCTGCGCAGGGACAACTGTTGTCACCATCACTGCGACGGACGCCGACGACCAGACCTACGGGAATAGCGCCAAGCTGGTCTACAGCATTCTGCAGGGACAGCCGTATTTCTCTGTGGATTCTGAAAACGGTGAGCCAAATTTAACAGGGCCAACCAATCTTTTCCTATTAGAGTGAGACAGCTACCGTACAGAAGCATCAGTTATGAAGGCGACACAGGAACAGGCGGTAGTCCCAAAACAAACCCACTAAGAATCCAGTTAGCAACGCGTGTCACAGGAGAACAAATGAAAATCAAGAGGACATTGGATTTCCTTGGGTGAAAATCCCATAAGAAATAAGCACCTGAGCAGGTTTCACCTGCCGGTTAAACGCCTCGGACTTGACGTGGAAAGACCATAATCCCAGTGAACAGCAAGATGTCCAGTTAGTCAACCCCGTGTTCACAGAGCCCATCAGCCTATCAATCTGTCTGTAATCCAGTACTCCTGTCAGATGAATAGACAGGTTGAAGGACCACAGGATAATAATTACATGGTTCAGCAGGCTTCTGCAGGCTCCGCCGAACCTCTGTGCCTCAGACCAATCACTCCATTCTCTGCAAGCTGTCAGACAAAAAAAGGTCCTAATGCAGGAGATAGAGACGATAAAGTGCAGACTTTAAAGAAAAGAGCTGAAATTAAAGGACTGGAAAGAAACGAAAATCAACTTCACATTTATCAGGACGCCTGAAGGCCTCACAGAGAAGACTTAGGGCTGGTGGACCCAGGTACCGCAGCCATCTTCCACCGTTTTAACTTTTAGAACATGTGATGATGAAACTGTGACTAAACAAATCACAAGCAGCCTCCATTGGCACTAAAGCTGGTGTAGAGTCCAGCGTCACGTTATCCACGTTAGCGTTTGCAACATGTACACCACCGTTTCAGAAAGAAACGTCTCGTGGGCTTTTGTAGACGTTTCCTCCTGGAAACATACTGCTTATTTCAACCGCAGCCGTCTTATTTGCACTTGCTGTGTTTTTGATGGAGAAAATAACAAGGACGGCATCTACCCACAACCAGGGTAGGTAGATGAATCTGCCCAAGAGCAGCAGGTAGGATATCATTTTTCTTGAAGTACTACAGTAGAAAATAAATCTAATTGAGGGACAGCGTGGTCTCTCTGAATGTCAAAATTAGTTGGAAAAAAAGATCACGGCATTATGCATTATTTTGGTGGGCTTTTATTTATTTATTTTCCCCCCAAAAGACACAAACTAGAGCAAATCATGAGAAATGAATCTGAATATTTCAGGCACCATCAAGACGGCACTGCCCGGAATGGACAGAGAGGTCAAGGAACATTACCAAGTGGTTATCCAGGCAAAAGACATGGCAGGACAGATGGGCGGGCTTTCGGGAACCACCACAGTCAGCATCACCCTCTCCGACGTCAACGACAGCCCTCCGCGATTTGCAAACCGTAAGATATATACATATATTTTAAAAAGTGATACAATAATACGCAATATAATAATAATAACAATATAATTATTGGTGTTTCTCAGATTCTTTTCGTGTGACCACACCTGAGTCCACCGAAGTGGGCGGGGCCATTGGGAGAATCAAAGCCGACGATCCAGACGTGGGGCGCAATGCTGAGATGGAGTACAGCATTGTTGGAGGCCACGACATATTTAACATCATCACTGACCAGAAGACGCAGGAAGGAGTCATTGTCATCAAAAAGGTTGGTTTCCTTGTCCTGAATGGACACGCTATCTCTAAATGCACATTTACTGTAATAGAAAGACAGACTGGGACTGTTTCAGTCCCCTGATAAGCTTAATGGTTTAGCGGAGACATATGGCAAAAATCTTCCTGTACTAGAGTCTGTTATCACATTCGCCAAATCTATGAAATTTAAAAAAAAAAAAAAAAAAAAAGAAACAGCCTTTCGCTATGAAGCTTTTTTTGGTTCCTCTGAGGATTTCCAGGATCAATAATTTTCATGTGGATTTGTACTGTTGAATTTACAGCATGAACAAGATGAAAGCAGACAAATGGAGACCCCATCAGAAAATAAGAGAGATTGCTTTGCGCAAAGATTAAACCTGATTCCTGGTCTTTTTCCTTTTTATTTATTTATTTATTTATTTTTAAATCTGCAGACACTGGATTATGAAACTAAGAAAGACTATGAGTTCAGAGTGGAGGTGAAAAACACCTACCTGGATGCCAGGTTCATCCACGGGCTGCAGTTCAAAGATTACGCCACCGTCAGGGTGACGGTGGAGGACGTGGACGAGCCTCCCGTCTTCACCAGGAACCCCTACATCATTGAAGTGCACGAGGACACGGCCGCCGGCAGTTTTGTCGGCGTGGTGTCAGCCAGGGACCTCGACGCCGACAAAAAAGCAGTCAAGTAAGCAAAATAATTGTGAATATTAGAAATAATCGTGACTGCCCTAGCTACAGCTAATCAACGAGCACCTGAATCCAACTCTGCCACTTACACCAAATCTAGTCAATTGAAATAAATCAGTGGCTTCGTCAGTAATGAGGAAGCAGAGTGGTTGCATATAATTACAGCAGTATCAAATCAATAACACAAGCAACACGCAGCAGGAATGAAACGAGTCCTCCATCTGAGCCGGAGTGTGGAAATGTGCCCGTTTGGCAGATGCGATCCATCAGCGCTGCCATGTGTCGGTGTGGAAGAAGGGAGGAAGAAAGAGATATGATTCATCTGTCCCTCCAGGTCATTTCCCAGCGGAGGCTGGAGACAGTCCTGTGAAGTGAATACAGACGCTGTTTGTTTTCAGAATTAGGCGAGCCCTCTGCGGCTCCACGCACAGTCAAAGAGGCAAATTTACCGTGTCGCTTCACACGGATGGTGGCGCCCGCCGCCACGCACACTCCTGCTGCCCGTTGCTGTCATGCCATTTTTGGCACATGGAGAGCTGCTGTGCATATTCAAAGCGCAAAGCCCAACTGATATGAAAAAAACAAGATGCTACTGAAAGGAAAGAGAGGAGATATGGGATGTGTCTTCATTTTAATCTTGCACGTCATCCTTTCAGATACTCAATTGATCGGCACACCGATCTGGAGAGGCTGTTCAACATCGACTCCACCAATGGCACCATCACCACCCTGAAGGCCCTGGACAGGGAAATGTCCAAATGGCACAACATTTCCGTGGTGGCCACCGAGATAAGTAAGGGCTTCTTTGCAAATGACAAAGACGACACACTCGTCTCAGGTGCAGCTTCAAGCGTCTTCCCCTCCCGCCCACTTTAGATAATCCAGGCCAAACCACCAGAGTGCCCGTGTTCATCAAAGTGCTTGACGTCAACGACAACGCACCGGAGTTTGCGATGTCTTACGACACATTTGTCTGCGAGAATGTCAAAGCTGGACAGGTACGTCACACCACGACCCTGCTCAGTTCACCCAGCAATGTCATCAGAACCCACAACTGTGCTTTTCTAAACAAATCTTCGTCTTTGACCTTAACAGTCCGTAAGAGAGGACATCAACGCAGCTCTAAGTGTATTCAAGATACATCCCGAGTCACCATCTGTTTCTATAGTAACCATTGGTCCGTTAGCCACTGGTGACATGCTAATGAACTGAGAGTGGCAGTAGCCACGTAATAAACAACTTATTTGAGCTCATTTGCTATGCTGCTGTACCATGACATCCCCAATGCTAATCACAGAGTTCGCCCAGCAAATGCAATGCGTTTCCATCACCGTGGTAACAGATATTGATGATTCGTCACACCCTCCTTCATCTCATCCATATGCAGGAGGCGCCATTTGGTGTCAGGGACAGGAACATATACATTGGCTCCACGTAGACACGGCGTACACGAGACAACATGGTGAAACAAAGCTGGGCGGAGCATCACACACACAATCTTTTAGGATTCAACAAACACGACTGAATTCTCAGAGTCACACGTCACTTTGACCTTGAGCACTGATGCTAATTAGACCTAAAAAAAAAAACAGTCGCCTGGGATGGTGGCGCATTAAACGCGCACGTAGCAGGAACATTCAGGTATTACCAAGAGCGATTTGGCATTAATCAGTTACGAGCATGAAGGAAGAAAGGCGAGGACGCGAGGTAGAGCGTCTGACATTTAATAACCTTCAGTCAAAGTCAGACTTCAGTCTTCAGGGGATTCGGCAGACAGAAAAATGATATTTATGTGCATAATCACCAGAATATACTGCGTGGAAATAGATATGAACTCCACTCTGATGGAGATGGGACTGTTAGCTGGCTTCCTCAGAGGGATACAGCTCAGACAGTCAAGTTTGCTTTTCTTCTCTGTCCAGTTGATTCAGACAATATCCGCCGTCGACACGGATGAACCTCTGGTGGGACACAAGTTTATCTTTACCATCAGTCCCACCAACCCCAACTTCACCATAGTTGACAGGGAAGGTGAGACCTGCTCCTGATCCAGCTGGAATTCTTTCAACTTTTTATTGTAGCTTTTTTTTTTTTTTTACTGTTTTCATGTCACATCAGCAGTTTTGAAGCGTTCAGTTTGTGTCTCTCCCCAGACAACACGGCCAACATCTTGACGCGGCGGGGTGGCTTCAGCCGCAGGGAGATGAGCATGTACTTCCTGCCTGTGGTGATCTCGGACAACGACTACCCCATTCAGAGCAGCACTAGCACGCTCATCGTGCGCGTTTGCGCCTGTGACAGCCATGGGAACATGCAGTCGTGCAGCCCTGAGGTCCTGCCCTTCTCAGATGGCCTCACCACTGGGGCACTGGTGGCCATACTACTCTGCGTCATCATACTTCTCAGTAAGTGCAGGGGTTTTTTTGTTTGTTTTTGTTTTAAAACAGTGGAAAATGGACTGAGATCGACCGCAGAGCATAAACAAGCATCCCAGTGCACTAAAATGACCCGTGTCTACATAGACTAACCCTAGTATATGCAACACATCAGCAAAGAGAAGCAATTGATAATGCCGCTTGTGTGTGTGTGTGTGTGTGTGTGTGTGTGTGTGTGTGTGTGTGAGAGCTAAACCAGGTTCTAAAGCACCATTTCAGCTGATCAAATGCTCTGTGTAAAAGCATAGAGGTCACAGCGAAGGCTCCACCCTTCTTTTAAAGGCAGAAACGTAGCACTGGTGGTCATAGACACATATAGAAATAATGGGCTTTAACTTTCATTGAACCTCTGTGTTCCTGGTCAAAACAGAGAGGGCCCTTTCGACTCACTGGAGAATTGGTGTAATGCAATTTAAAAGCAAAGCAGATCAATAAAAACGTCCTCTAGGATGCCTCCTAGTTCGTCCATGTGTTGAGTGTGAACCCACTTCCTCTGGCCATCACAGGCTGGTTAGCGACATTTGATCCACACCCTGAGTTAGCACCCAGCAGCTTTTAATTCCATCTGCTTGTCTTGACTCTCACGATCTCCGTTTCTTCCCAATTCCACGTCTGGTGGCAGGCAGCCCTCAGATTTCAAGTGTACTGAAGGTTAAACTCCATGCCCTCCTCTTGAGCAAAATATCATGACATCTGCTCATTATCTGACGCTTTTCGCACTTCAGCCCCCCTGACAGACTGTCTCATTCACCTCCGTTTGACTCCGACAGGCGGGCGCTGAGCTGGAACAGCTTGGCCTATCTGCTCTTCTTCATTACAGCCCCTTTGTGCTGTCAAAACGGCAGCAGCGGCGGTCAGTCACAAATGTCCGTCAAGATTCTTTCTGAGCCATCACCTTCACTCTCACGTTCAACCCATGTTGAAGGCTTTGTAATTAACACCCAGGTAGGAGGCAGGTAGGCGGCTAACGTTCCTGCTGATAGGACAGGAGAAGCACAAAGGCAGAGAGCGGGATTTAGATTGGCTCTAAATGCAAGATGGCCTACCGTTTTCCCGGAGAACCTGGGAGTTGCTGAAAGCAGCAGTGACACTCCCTCACCGGAAACTCGCTCAGTCTGCGATCTCTGATCATCTATAACTGCTGAAGAAGGGAAAAATGAGGGAGAAACATGCTTTTCTAGCTACTGAGTGTTATCTGAAGTGAAAGTGCCATTTTTGAGCGAATCTTTAATAAAAGGAGGTGAACGCCTGAGGCGGTGTGGAGGGTTCATTCGCTGGTTGCAAATGTGCCTCCCCTCACGCTTTTGCTTCCCAGCACACTTTAATGCCTGACACTTGTTAGAAGTCACTCAGCTCTCTCTGCCTCAGCTGTTCCTCCTGTTTTTGTACAGTGATCGTGGTTCTGTTCGCTGCCCTGAGGAGACAGAGGAAGAAGGAGCCTCTGATCATTTCCAAAGAGGATGTCAGAGACAATGTTGTCAGCTACAACGACGAAGGGGGCGGAGAGGAGGACACTCAGGCCTTTGATATCGGCACGCTGCGCAATCCAGAGGTGATGGATGCTAACAAGCTGCGCAGGGACATCATTCCTGAAATGCTCTTTCCGTTTCGGAGGACGTCACCTATAAAGGATAACACGGATGTGAGGGACTTCATAAACGGGAGGCTACAGGAGAATGATTCCGACCCCACGGCGTCCGCCCTATGACTCCCTGGCCACATATGCCTATGAGGGCAGCGGGTCGCTTGCAGAGTCCCTCAGCTCGCTGGAGTCCACTGCCACAGAGGGGGACCACGATTACGATTACCTCAGCAACTGGGGACCGCAGTTCAAAAAGCTGGCAGAGATGTACATAGGGAAGAGCCCTGACAGGGAGACCTAGACGCAGCACAGACGCTCGCTCTTCTGTTTCTTTTTTTCCGTCTGTTTCTCTAGCTAACTAGCCAGGCAGGTGTTTGTCTAGTTAGTAAGCTAGCCAGCTAGTCGATTGTCTGTTTGCCTAACTATCAAGCTATCTGTTTTCTGTCTAGTTTGCTAGCTTGCTAGTTAACTAGTAGCCTATTTAATTCTTGCGTGCGCACCACAAACATTCAATCTGAAGTTTCTTCTTGTGCCGAACTGCAGCGTAATCCCCAACGGAGTGGAGGCGGAGCGTAATTCTTAAAGTTTTGATGTTTTTTGGTCATAATCAGTAACGATGCCTTTGAATCTTAGGATTTTTTGTGAACAAACATGTGGACAATGTGTTTTGTAAGTGACTTGAGCGATAGTAGTATTGTATACGGCACTGGATCAAATCGGGGTAGGAATGGAGTCGAGTGGTTTTTACAGCCACCTCTATTAAATACTGTACCTGTACAAACTGTTTTTAAATATTGGACACCATATATACTATTTGCTATATTTGTTGGACAAGCAATGTTCATGTGAGTGGTTGGTGCAGTTTATTCGTCAAACTGTGAACTCATCTCATCATATAGATGTAATATGTTATGGAAAGTGTATGTTGTAGGAAAGCTGTCAGTCATACACTGAGTTCATGCTGTTTGAATGCTGAGTCATATTGTTTTATATTTATATTTTTATACTTATTTTCTTAATAAAATGACATACAAATGGAGCCTAAGTCTTGGTTTGATTTGTGCCTGAATGTGGCATGAAGTGAAATTAAGTTCCTGATTTTAAGGAAAGCAGGACGCTAACAGGTAACACGAGGAGGTGGAACCATCCAGCCATGTTTCTCTCTGGCAGCAAGAAGCTGCAGTGCTTTCCTGCACGATGAACGTAAAAATGAGGAAGTGCATGGAGATTCACGCCACACCGTGACCCAGGTTCCTGTCACCTGGCGCCACTTGCCCCTGTCAGAGTTGGCTGATTAACATACGAGAGCTGTGCAGTATTGATTTTCTGTCAGCTGGTGCTGAAGGGATTAATATCGCTATGATTGCCTCGTGGTCTGGAACACAGCTGATGTTCTTTCACGAAGGTTCACACAACATACGGCGCCCGGCTACAGGCTCATTTATACAAATCTGCTTTGGCGAAGGTGTGAATTCATCATTCATCACGTGTGTTCAGAGCAAACAACCTTGAAGGGAAGCTGTCTGGAAAACCGTCAAAAGTGTGGGATCATTCTGTGTGGATCACAATAAAACAAATCTACTCCCTCCAGCCAGGCCAGCAGGCTAAAGTGGGTGCCTGCATGTTTTAGTCATCATATTTGCTGTTTTACGTCTTGGCTCTGGGATCATGTGACCTGCAGGAGTCCGCTGTGGCAGAAAAAGAGATGTAGTGATTAGAGATCTAATCAAACCTGACATCCTGCGGAATAAAACATGACGTGTGCTCGAATCCTCGATGCTACAGCAATTTTACAGCAGTGCGGATTCATGGAATAAAGCGATGCATGTTAAAGAACTCGGCATTTTTTGCTTTGATCAGCGGGCTGGGCTGAAGATCGTGTCGTTATGGAAACAAATCAGATCCAGCTGGGTCAATGTGGATTCAGCGTATCGATCAGGTATCACTCTGTGCCAAACAGTGGAGAAGAAGCAGCCTGAAGGATCAGGACGGAGATTTTTAGAGGTCAGTGGAACATCAGAGACAGTCACAACAAACAAAGTGTTTTTGTTGATTTCCTGCCCTTCTGGTGCAAATTAAATGAACACTCGTGGTTAATTACAGCTCAACTTGCTTTTTCAAAGACTGAGTCCTCCCCTCCTCATAACCTTAGCGGGGCTGAAACAAAGCCAATGGTTTAATTTTGGACTTGTATCAATAGCATAACTGTCCATTTGGGTACTTGTAGAGCCTGCTGTACCCAGCTGGAGTGTGGAATTGATTTATCCATTAACTGACCTTTAGAGAGTGGAAAGCCCACGTGCCAACACACACATTTTAGAATAAAGTGCACAATGAATGCTCCTTAATGCTTTCACATAACTTCAGTGTTGCTATGTGGGGCTGCCACTGGAGACCTACCGCTGTATTCACCAATCAAACCCGTCCAGAGGTTATTTACGAGCATAATAAAACAATAAACCACTCCCAGTCCAGTTTTCTCCATTTTATTTCCATCTATCTAATCATGTTACTTGTTACTAGAGCTGGAGGGGTGTGTGCTGTGAACAAAAAAGTAAAAAAGAAAGAAATAAAAGCAAGGTTGCACGCCCAGGACAGATTGTCACATTTGTGAGCCAGGCCTAGCAGAGTCAGGGGGGGCCTGCGTGCAGAGCAGAAGAGTGAGAGGCTTAGACGCTTCCTAGAGTCACAACATGCAGCAAAACCTGCCTTCTTTCAGGCTGCTGATGGACGGGGGACCAACACTAGCTCTGAGCAGGTCTGCGGTTTCACACTCAGGCTGCAGTTTTGTCCAATCAGACCTACAGGCTCACCAGGAGTGGTTTCTGGTGACTACGCTCAGAGATACACAAGTGTGTGTGTATGTACGTGTGTGGTGCGTGTGCGTGTGTGCGTTGCATCCGCAAAACTGCACATGCAAATTATTCTTTTCTGCCTTCTGAGGTAGCTGCTGTGATTCTTTTTAATATACAACATCAATAAACAGAAATAGAAATGCCCAAAACTATTAAAAAAGGTCAGTCTGAGGTGGATAACAGCATTTGGCAAAAAATGTGCATTTACTTCAAACTGTTGCTACTGTTGAAGACAATAAAATTTTTTCCCCGAAATATAATAACACAGCAGGAATTAACATATGCCACATTTGGTGTGTGACTTCTTGAAAAGGTAAACCATTACTGAAAGTATAACACCATCATCAGCATCACAGCAGCTTAAACGGCAGTTTGAACAAGCAAAACGCATTTAAAAAACGATTTCTAAAGAAGACAAATGCAGTTTTAATGCAGGAGAGAGCCAGGGCTGTTATTCTGCAGCCGTTGCAGTCCTGGAGGCACTCTTCCAGGTAGAAAGCCACTGCAGCGCTCAGCTGTGGAGTAGTTATGGACGTGGGCTGAACATTAAAGGACACAAGGCGGCTTTTTTTTTTCCCCAGAGGAAAAGAAAATTACTTCTGAGCACAAAGGGAGTGCATCAGTGGCATGGCATACTGCCTGGTTTGTTATAATTATAAGCAAAAGCAGTTCTGAATAGGCATCTTAATGACCAAACAAATTGTTGCATATTTCAAACCCATCTGGATAATTTTCTTCAGGGAACTCTAATTGCTGCTCAGAAATGGTGAAAGCTATCTCTGCTGTGAATTTTCCCACACGAAAAGACATAAACTGCAGCAGAGACGAAGCATAATGTGACTCGGTCTGGAATTCTTTTTATGTTTGTTGTTGTTTGCAAAGACTGGGGGTGCAACTGCCGTTTGTTTCACCGCTTTTACCTGGAATTAACCCTGCTTCTTTTACGAGTCAGTTTTATTAAATGCAGTTTCACACTGATGCTACAAATCCAAACAGTAAATCAGTCGTCTGTTCCGTGCAGACAAAAATGTCTGAATGCAATTTAAAAAGAAAAACAAAAAAACCCAAAAAGTTCTCTTTGGTGAGGCTGGGAGATTAGTCAGTGAGGTTGTAGCTCCATCTACTGGTCAAGGACAATCACAGCATGATGCTGCAATAATGCAGACTTGATTATTTGTTAAGATAAGGTTATTATAAAATACCACATCGATGTTATATATAAATAAAAGCATTCACATATTTCTGCCAAATTACAGTACAAATAATACAATTTTGTTGCAAAAACTCGAATTTGTTGACAAATAGAACAGCAGACAATAAAGTTGATTTCATTGATTGGACAGTAACTAAATACGCACATTTATGTAGTTTTTTATTAATAACATTGTTTTGCTTTGACATAGTGCAGGCAAATATTAATAGTTCTACTATGTGACCACCGACAGGGGGCAGCAGAGTTCTTTAGACAGTCATGGGACGCTGGGCCAGACCTTCATCACCTCGGGGGTGGCACTCGCACTCTTTCAGTGCCATAAACATTTTGGAATGGCAACTAAACTTCCATGCTTCAGAGAAACTGGACAGATTGACACCACTATAAATTTAAATGTAATATAACTTTCTCTTCTTTAAGACTTTGTACTTTGTGAAGATTGGCGGCCCTCACTGCAGATGTTTGTCGGCGTGTTCCCGCTCCAGTCTGGGATCAGCGGAATGCAGTCTTGACAGGGGTTGAGATCCAATAAATGACTCATTCCTGAATATTTTCTTTGTTGTTGTCCCGCCGGGCTGGTGTACAATAAACTTTGCTGCAGCTGAATCTTCCACTTCTCTAGTGGAAGATTTTTTTTAAATTTTGATTGAGTGGGTGAGGGTTAGTGAAGCTATGCATAAAGATGTGGTTATTAGGGCTTTCCAGCACATTTAACAATCAGCTAAAAAAAAAAGTGGCCTCACATTCCCCTAAATATTAGAGTGTGACAAAGGCATCATGGTTGAGCACAAACTGCAGCACATTTGGAGTGGTATTTGGGCGTTGCTGTTTATATTTAGCCACGCCAGCATTTAACAGATTAGAATACGTTCGCACTGACCCTTTTAGTTAATCTCCCACTACAGCCTGGGGCGTCTGCGTATGAAGAGTGTTCCAGAGGTCAGCTCTGATCTCATCTTTATTTTCCATGTTCTTTCAGCTCCATCCTGCTAAACGGGTCCAAATTGGGTAATTCTGTGTTCAATTAAGCAGTGCAGACACAGGACATTCAATACAATGTCAATGAGATGCCACTGAGAGTGAGCTATCAGGTTGATAGACAGTCACCGAGGTGGATAATAGGCTGTTGTACGTCCCCTGATTCTGCACCACCCAAGGCCATCCCTACAATTGAATTACACCGGTGCCTTGGTAAGTCACAGCTGATAGGGCCTCATGCATTGCAACAAACCACCTTGCAGTGACTGACTGGCTGCGCTGAATAATTATGCAGTTGTCTGCAGCCATCATGGCACCGACTTCCGACCAGCCACGGCCACAGAGCCAGTATAAAGAGACACGGCAGGCCACACAAAGCACTGCAGTTGTCCTGAGGCATGTGGCCAGAGAAAGGGAGGGAGCGAGAGATTAACCCAAAAAAAGAGGGAATGGGTGATTCTGCTGTTCACGAGGAGCCAAATATCCTTGGGCTGCAGGCCAAGCGGCCAGTCACAGGGATGGACTGCCAAGAGAATGTCATCCGGCCAGGTTGCGCAGCCAGATAAAATGCTCAGCGGGTTGCCCGTAGCTCAACCGATATCCCATAATACATCAGACTCCTAGTGCTAACTAGCTTCCTCCAGTATCACTCTTCACAGCAATGAGCATGAGCGCTGCAATGAGTGGAAAGAAAAAAAAAAAAAAAAAAAAGAATATTAATCTCCCCCAGCAGTTTTAAAGTGGGAAAAAACACATAATTCTAATGTCTGAAGTCATTTTACTCCTGGCACAAAATGGGCTTTTTCCTGATTACAATCACAGCGTCCTTCCCTAGAGGTCCTTCCCCTTCCACAAGATGATGACTTCATCAATTCATCACCCATGAACATTTAGAGATGGAGAGAGGGAGAGGCAGAGAGGGAAAACTTTTTTCTTCATCAAACATGCTGAAAAAAAATGTAGTTCTATCTTCCATCCTGATTTCCACCTTAAAGCAGCAGTAAAACTGGAAGCGAGCTGCCCCGTTCTATAAGAGCTTTGGCAACGCCTCCAGGCACAAAGTCAGCCAACACTGTTTTCATAAACCGCATTTCTTATCAAATGGTTTCGGCTCTGAACCTCAAACCTGCTGTTAAATATCTTGCGTCTGATTACAACTTTAATTGCCTGTTTCTCAGCCTTTTTTAGACAAATTCCTGCTCAGCCCAAACGGCTGCCTCCACGTCAGGAGTGCAGCCTCGGAGCTCTGACACCTTCTCAGCACCGAGAGGAGGAAAGCCCCGAAGCAGACAGGATCATCAGCCGCCAGACGGCCACCTTCTCACCTCCACCGCTGCAGCCTTTGATGAAATGAACACAAATGAGACTAAAATAACGATGAAAGCATACACAGCTGTTTCAAACTGCCAGATTTATTCAGTGGGCCACACCGTTAAGACAACACAACTCTCAGCTGTCAGTTAGGAAAGCCATAAATGCTCGTTTTAATTAGCTGTCGAGAACAGCGCGCCATTATTCAGATTCATGATTCAAAGGTCAGCAGTTATTTAGCATGATAAAACCCCTTCAAAACTAGATGTGATGCTATTTAGCTACTGTTAGGATCGAACACATGAAACAGACGAGTCTGTGTGTGTGTGTGTGTGTGTGTGTGTGTGTGTGTGTGTGTGTGTGTGTGAGAAATGCCTGTTTATGTGATAAATTCTCCACATCGCTGGTCTCTAAACAAGCACACAGTGCACTGACATGTCAGTCAGTCCTCTGCAGACTTGTTACACATCAAGGAGGTCGAGGTTGGAGGGCTGGTCTAATTAATCACAAAGAGGTTGGTCAAAGGAGACAGGAGACAGGAGCCGCAGCCTGATCGCGCTGAGCTTACTGCTGGATGATGTGTGTTCCGGTTGCACAGACATGAGCTCAAGAGCAGCTTCTCCCCATCTGCGTCCACAGCACCTGAAGGTCTGGGAAAGGTCAGAGACGCTAAAGGACACTTGTCTGCTGTTACACTCCTGAGCTCTGCTCCTGATGACGGGTGCCAGCTTGGCCAGGCCTCGTCAATACCGCTCATACCTTTCATATTTATAACCCCCTTCTCCTTCTCCTTCTGCCCCCATGCATTATTTATGATGCCAAGACAGCGTATTGAATTTAGCCCTGACATTTCAATTAGATAAAATCAACTCAAGTGGGCTGCCGCGTTTAATCATCTAATCTGATTTGGATTATCACAACTGCTGTTTTGTTCTAGGTAATAGTACAAACCTGCAGCAGTACCATGCATGCACTCCAATATCTGTCAATATCAATCCAGTGTCTTTCATTAAAGATTGCAGTGCTGCGACTCCTGCGAGCCGCAGTGGTGGCGTCCCGTTGTCCTTTGTCATGTTTAACATTAAAGGCTGATGAATTTTTAATGGCCAACACGGCCACTGTTGGGATTTGGTGTTAGCCGTGTGCTATCTTTAGCATGTGGCTCAGTCAGAGGCAGGGAGGCTG
This sequence comes from Tetraodon nigroviridis, assembly GCA_000180735.1. Taxonomy (NCBI): domain Eukaryota; kingdom Metazoa; phylum Chordata; class Actinopteri; order Tetraodontiformes; family Tetraodontidae; genus Tetraodon; species Tetraodon nigroviridis. Next base: position 524,589 of record CAAE01014716.1, read on the forward strand.
GAGAAGTAACATGACCTTAATGTGCCAGAGCCGAAGGCTTTGCCTGGCTCAGCTCCCGTCAATATTACACCCAGATCAGCACTTTTGAAGCAGAGGCAAGCCTCCCGACCTGAAACGTCGGCGGTGGGAAAACTGTCCTTTATTGTGGGCGCTGGCTCAAAGCCCAACCCTGGTCTGTTGTTGTCTCCCTTAGGAGGATGTTAGTGTTGAAGATAAGGTGACACCGATATAAGCTTTATCTGAAACAGGATTTTAAAGGTTGTGCAGCTAATAAGTCAGATGATGCCGCGTGACACGTGTTATACATCATCTGTTATCTCTGTCCGCACCGAGATATTAAACTGCAGCAGCAATAAGAAAATCTGTTCCAAGTTTCACCTTGGTAAAATTTCAGTTTTGCTTCTTTGATGCATTCGTTGTCTCCTCAGGTAATCGCCACTTGTGCAATCTGCCTACCTTTATATTCATGAAGATGAGATTTAGTCTCCAGCTGGACGCGCCTTTCATTCCCAGAGACACGGAGATCACGAATGCTAATGCTATGTCATGTGTTTCTGTATGCTTTAAGCTTAACGACTATTACTGGATGGATAGAAAGAGGATTTAATTCCTACTAAATTCAGATTTAAGATTTAAAACAGCCCCACTCAACAGCACTGACTGCACCTTACAATAAAAGGGCTGTTTAAAGTGAACTTGGTATCCAATCAGCCGCGCATTTATTGCATGCACAGCTGTCACTGTTGCCTAAGGGCAAGTTAGCTGAGCAAATATTCTGATTCCATATGTAGAAACAACCAACCAACCCAGAAAACAAAGCCTGGCACCACTAATCTGTGCAAATGCAAACTTTTACTGAATCTAGACAGAAAAGCTGTGTGTGTGTGTGTGTGTGTGTGTGTGTGTGTGTGTTTATCAAGACAGGTGTGTTAACACTGACATTAGATTAAAGCAGCAAACACACACACACACAATAAACAGCACACAAACACAGACAGTGTAAAAACAAATACCATCTGCTGGTGTTAACACCACCTTCACTCCAGCTGTGTTGATTCCTCATAATCCCCAGCGAAGATGAAGTCAGGCTAATGTTTTCATAACTGTCAGAAGTGTTTCATCAGCAGCAGAAAAAGAAACATTTGTCTTCTCTCAGCCGCCCTCTTTGTCTGCACGCTTGTGTTTTTAATTACAGACATGTCATCAACAGTCAGTGTCTGCCTTTCCACTCCTCACAGTGGCATGGAGGTTCTGCCCTGCAGCTGCTGCTCAGGATAGGTTTTAATTAAAAAAAAAAAACCAAAGCAAAACAAAACAACAAAAAAACCCAAACATGTTAATGACACATGTTTCAAGTCAAGTTTCATAAATCAAGCAGATGTAAAAGACAATGAATGACCAATCTGTATACAGATTAATCAGCACAGTAAGTTTTTACAGTCTATCATAACACAGTTACACCAACCCAGACAAACTGAAAAAGAAGAAAAATGTCCCACTGCAGTCGTACGGCCACATAGGAGCAAATGCTCTAGACACGGGCCTGGAACCTCAGGAAAAGCACACCTCTTGCCTGAAGTTATTTAATGACATTTTTGGCAGTTGTGCTGACAGATTTTGCAGGACGGTGGCAAAAGTCTGCACCAACACAGTTTACCGCTGAGGCGTGAAAAACACATTTGGGGAAATTAAACAGTACAAAATAAATATGTGCACCCATTCCATCATGTATAGCAAGCCATAACTGGCTCCTGTGAGTCACCAAAGTTACACAGCCTCGACCTTAATTCCTATCCCTAACGAATGGATATCTCCTGTGGCACCATCTGACCAAAATAAGGTTCTTTGGACCTCTTACTCCTTCATGATTAATGGTTTCATGCAGGCAGGCCCCCTGCTGAGCTTATCCCTGATAAACTCACCTTTCCCATCCGGGCCCGTGAAAGATGACACGGAATTCTGCAGCCGCCAAGGCCAGACAGGCAGGAGCAGGAGGCGGTGCTGGGAAGAGTCAGGTGGAGAATATGAGCGTGTGATGCGAATCGCTGTCGCTGACTGCACCTCACTGAGCATTCACTTCGTATTTGTGATGCACTCGCTTGGCTCAATAAAGCAGCCAGATCCCAGAGCACTTGGTAAATTGGACAATCAGTGATGGCATTTGATGGCATTAAGAATGGAGATGAAGGGAAGGACACTTCAGTTATCAACGGGATAATGGGGCCGCTGCCGTGCACTTTGTGCCCAATGGAATGGGACTCGGTTAATTATCCTTGCCATTAATTAGGCCATCCCATCAAGGAGAAAGGGGTTACTCTGTTGAAAACACACCGAGCCGTGTTGAATCTAAGGCTTTCATAAATGATTTGTGCAACAATTAAATTAAAAAGTTCTGGTGTTTGCCAAAATTCTGCGAAAACAGCAGTTTGTGTCAAATACGGCACCTTTTTATTTTTATCTGTTACTTCTGTCAGGTAAAGACAAAAAAGCCAAATTTATCCTGAACTCAACCCGGCTGGTGGCAAACATTTCAGACTGGGAAATCCTCACCTCTACCCGTTTAACCACTAAAAACCTCTTAACGGGGCAAAACAAAGTAAAGTGAAATATTCCTTTGTAGGTTTTTGGCAACATCACAGCGTTCCACTGCTAATATATGCATTTTAAAAGCTTTTTTCACAGCTCTAAATTTTCTGTAAGCATTACAGCTAATTCCAGCAAATATGAGCGTAAAGAAAGAACAAGATTAGTTTTACACTTTGAAGAATATTTTAGTGTTAATAACTTGCCTAATCAACACCAGAAGGTCACCCTTCTGACCACAATTCACAGGGGTTTCTGTTGAAAATGTATCTTAGTTGATGGGAAAATGTCTATAAGCAGTGAGGAAGCTGGTCACTACGTCTCACACCAAGGTTACAAATATTGACGCTGTGCGTCAGGGACTGAATGCAGAGTGTCAGTGTTTGTCAACCCTGGAGACCCAGAGTCTATCAGGCCATTCACCTCCGAGCAGCTTTCAATGTCATTGACAAATGCTACAACACCTGCATTAGATAATTAGCTGCTATTGATTCATGATTGTTTTTGAAAAATGACCAACTACTCTCTGTAGTCTTTATACATCTCTATCTATTTTGGGGGACTAAAATCAGCATTATAATGGTGTGACTGTTCCCAATGTGAGAGGTCACGTGGGCTCTTCCATCTTCTGCTTTACCTCCTGTTGCTGTCGTTAGAAAAGACAGATTCAGCTGTGGAAGTTTCAGTGTTTACTCTGTTAGATTACTACGAGCAGGCCTTTATTGATCATTTAGAACTAAACTTGGGCAATGAGTCTGAATCGGAGCTGCTGATTTAAACCCAGTAGTTCTTGCTGATGCCTGTTGGCTTTTTCATAGTGACGCTCAGTGATGGAGTATCTCAAGAAATCTCTTCCTCTGAGCTGCAGTGGTGACCCTCCTGCAGAAAGTGCAGGCTTCCCACAGACATGAGATAATAATCTTTGGGCAGGGCTGGTGTGATGGACAGAGGGAGCAATTATCATAATGAAAAGCTCTAAGAGGAGCACGGTTCCTTCATTGTGAATCTACTGATAGAATGATATGAAGTCCCAGGTGAGCTGCATCACAGGGGAGCATCTTTCTTTTTTATTAGCAATCACCCAGCGTGATTCCCAAAGGCTCCCCCTTCCAGTTCCAAAGATTGACAAAGAAAAGCATTAAGTAAAGGTGCAGTTGAAGAAATAATGAAGGACTTAGAAACAAACTATGGCTCTATTTTGATGTGTATTAAATTAAAAGCTCTGCTAATTTTGACTTAAATCTGCCCAGAAACGCATCGCGGATTGTTTTTCAATCTGTTCTGCATCAATCCATTCTGTGAACCTCGGGTCTTGTTATATTTTGGTGGCACCACGGATCCATTTCATTACCGAGGGAGGCACCAGCAGCCACAGGCAACGGTGCGGCTGACAAAACTACGATCTGCTACTGTATGTCATCTTTACAATCTTATTTGCCGGCTAAAAAAATGGCTCAGAGGCCGTAATACATTTCATCCATGATTGCCTTTATGTAAACATGAGGCAGCTTTTAACAGCCCGCAGTAATGTAATGAGAATTAAGATGGCACACGCCAAGAACAATAAAGATATTAGTTGGCCTTTGTAATTTAATTAGGATGTCTAGCCAAGTACTGTACAGATTATTCTTTTCTGTGGATGTCACTGTATCGCAGAGGGGCACATATATATTTATGCAAATAAACATTCAGAAAGATGCAGCAAAAACTGTAAAGCAGTGGTGGAAAAAGGCTCAAATTAACACAGTTATACCAAATTTTG
>CAAE01014716.1:528983-541033 GCA_000180735.1 Tetraodon nigroviridis
AAATAATATATGACAAGTGAAATATTTCCAAATCAAAGTTTTACTAAATGTTGACATATTTTAAAAAGTTTTTCTCTACAACTTTGAGAAAACTGCTAAAAAATAGCAACAGAAATCATTTCACTGTAGGAGCTTTCCTGTTTTGACCAGCGTGTCAAGGTATTCTCCGATTATTCCTCAAAACCAAGGGATTTTCCTGCTATTTTTGTCACTTTGTCTCAGCGGCTTTTCACTCAGAAAAACATCATTACATCAGTTTTGTTGACATACAGACTCAACAGCGTTCACAAGTATTTCCTGTGTATTGCCTGCTCAGATTCCACGGGTTTATCTGCCACAGACTTATTTTGGTTAAGAACTCACTGCAGCGACAGTGACACATTTCAAAGACCTGAATCAAATCATCCACCCGACACTGCCTGATTGGCACTAGCGTAACGTGGTTAACATGGAGACTAAATACAAAGAAGCGCGGAAAGATGAGAAGAGGGTTGACCTGAGTTACCGTGTCACGCTGAGAAAATGGCACCAGGTATTTATTTCAATGCAGTCCCCATGCGCTGCCCACCCTCCAGCCTTAGTATCTGCGCTGCATTAAAGTCGGTAATTGAAGCCACATGTGGGAGCTTTAAAAAAGTTAAAAAGAGGACAGACTGGAAAAAAAATAACAACAGTGACTGAAGAGAGGAGCGGTTGACAAAGAGATAGGTGCAGATGGTTCTTTAGTGATAAATGCATGAGTTTGTCTAGTTGGGTGTGTAGGAGGAGCATGTGTGTTTGAATGTGTACGTGTGTGGTGGTGGGTACTGGGGGGCCGGGGAGCAGTAAGAGAGGAGTGGGCGAGTAAGAATCGAAGTCTGAGAGGAGCAAAGGAAAGAAAGTGCATGACAGGAGAAAGGGGGAGCTGGAGGACCACGGCTGAGGCGGCTCAGCATTCCAGTTCTGATCAGGCTGTAGAGACAAGCATGGATATTTCCTCTTCAGCTCCGGCAATGAGAAACCACAGAGATATTAATCCACGCTTAAGGATGTAAAAATAACAATAAGGGGGAAACTACATCTGTTTCCATGTGGCGTGTAAGAAGGCAGTGGTTTTCTCATGGAAGCAAGATGGGGGAAAAAGAACAGGAAGTCAGTTTTAAAATATAAAAAGGAGATCCTGGGAATCAGAATTAGGAATTAGCACTGCTGCTTTAAATTGTTTTTTTCAAAACTTTAGAAATGTGTTGTCAGTTAAGGGCTTAAGTGTTTAGTGAGTGAGCTATGAATTCAAACCTAGCATGGTCAACTTTGTATTTACAAAGCTGCGAATGATGATCTTGAAGTATTGTTGTTTGAGTATGTTTCATGACATTTTTTAGAAAACCAAAGAAGATCACACTGCCATTTAAAATAAAACTGAATTTAGGACCATTCAATATTTATTTTTTAGAACCTTTTTACCAGGTCTGTTTTTCACATTAGTTTAAATTCATTGATCATAATACTTTTTTCTATGTATCAGTTGCCATGGCAACATAACATAATGTGGATATTTACGGTTGCTCTTTGGCCGTCCAATACTGACCAATGTCGGCCTTTGCAATTCAAACGCTGAGTGTTTGGTAACCTGGTAACTTGTAGCAACAGGAGGAGTGCAACATTCATCTGTATTGCACCTTAAAATGAATGATTGGATCTTTTCATCTGCGCACACCAACCGGTCTTTTATCCCCTTCACCCCAGGGAGAACATTTATGGGGCACATAAGTTTTATTGAATGGGTAGATTTTGACTTGGTCCAAGAACAACAGTGCAAACACAGCAGCGCAAACGTGAGAGAGGAAAAGAAAAAAAAAAAAGATCTCTGTGGGTACCAAGGCCGAGCAAGGTGGGTTGTGTGCCTTCAGAAAAGCTCGTGAAACAACCTTGAGTGGTTTCAGTTACACGTTTGTGTTTTTAGGACTGGCACGTTTTTGAGACAGGCAATAATCTGTTTCCCTAACTACATTACAGTACATGTTACCATAAAATACTCCCTTGCGGCTGAATTTTTATAAAGGTGGAGCAAAGTGTTCGCTGTGAGAACGTCCTTGTGGGCACTGAGTGAGATATCTAATACCCCAAACTGGTTCCTGACCATCAGGATCATCACATTAAAAAAAACAACAGAAAAAACACATCCTACTCACAAACAAATTCAGTTCTGGAGTTCCAGTCCTTTGCTTTGTCATCCTTTGAATATTACAAATGACTCCAGTCTTTGGCTTATCTTTTCCTTTTCCAGGAAGAGTGCGATGTTTTGGAGCCGTTTCATTGCAGTTCATTTCAGATTAAACATCTGAAGACAACTGATTTTGTTCTCACGCAGGCTTAAGGTTAAGGACAGCTCATCCATCTCTGTAGTGACGAATTAAAAAGGCGTGCACAAAATGGATGTCTGTGGATAAATCCTGGCTTTTTGTGGTTCATAGAAAAAAAGGTTTTGATTTTCCACTGTTCAGCCTTTCTAGTCAGTTTAAAACAGCCTGATCTTAGATGTCTCCTGAATATGACCTTTTAGGTGTTGTGATTGTGTGGGAGAGTCGGAATCACTTAGCGCTAATCCATCTGAGAGTCATCTGTGCTTTTCCCTGGCTCACCTTTGACCTTTCTCAAGATCTCTTCTCCCAAATTCAGTGTCGGTAAGGAGCTGAGGAGGGACCGGGGAAGCAGGGAGGGGCCGGAGAAAAAGAGGGAACATTTTCCTCTGGATGTTTCCTGTGGTTCCCAACGTCCGTAAATGTTTCCAAGGCTGGAGGTCTCGCGGGCTTTTTTTTTTTTTTTTTTTTTTTTTTTTAATCAAACAGCAGAGGGCAGGCAATTAATTCTTGTGTCTTGTTTCTGAATGACTGCTGTAAGCAAAAAGGGCAAGCTTTAACCAAAGTAATCACAACCACAGTCTGTCCGATGTGAGAAACACAAGGGTCAAGAGCAAAAACATCACAACTCAGGAAGCAGGGTTGTTGTTTAATCTGTCTCAAGCGTTTGTTCTGTACAATTACGTCAAATCCACGCGACTTGCGCATACTTAAATCAGTCTGGCCAAATGAGACCAACAGTCACAAACTTTACATTCACATACATGTAACAAATTTCTTTTTTTTTTTTTGCCTCCATAAAAAAACAAGAAAAGAAATGCAGTTTGTTTGGACAGACTGAAAAAAGAACAAGGAGATAATTGAGTTGTAAGCAGAGCCAAATAGTTTGCAATGGGCCCAAGGGCTTTTAAATTAAGACCCCCTCCTCAACACCTTTGTGGGTAGCTTGAGCCATTTGTGTGAGACTCAAACTCGGGTCAAACTGGCAGGAAAGGGGTGGGGGGTGGGGGGAACGGAAGGGGAGGAGTGGGGGAGGTCAGATTGACAAGCCGAGGGAGAGTGGCCGATGATGGTTTCAATTGAGACGCGACCGCCGCTGCCACCACCGGCAGGCTCTCACTTTCAGCGCCACTCTGGACCCCCTCCTCTGCAACAAGCTTCGAGAGGGGAAGCAAAACAAAATGGGGAAGTATCGGTCAGGTAGGAGGGGGAGGGAGGCGGCAGAGCCAGGCCCAGGACAACGTCTCCTTTTAGTGCAACCAAAAAACAGCTGCTACTCAATGTCCCCCCAGAGGAAGAGCAGGAGACGAAGGCAGTGTAGCCACGAAAAGCCTTGTAGACCCCCACTCGTCTACATTATTTGGTCTACTTATACTGTTTTTTTTTCTTTCTTCTTTTTTTTCCAAAGATAATGGAGGTTTCCTTACTTAAAGTAAAGCGATATGCTCGGAGACCTTTGTGTAATTCACTTTTAATAACCTTCCACTCACAGGAGGTGCTTTCCAGAGACTGACCATTAGTGAACAATGAACAAATGGACCCTTAGACCACCCCTCCTCAGCGCTCCTCATGGATCCCAGTGCTCCTTGTGGATCCCAGCACTTAAAAACAAAATAAACCAGCGCAGATTGCATGATGACAGGCTTTAGGATCAGTTTCGGTTCATCATTGGAGCACATGTGCGACGCGATTGTGTGTGTGTGTGTGTGTGATGGACTTCCTTATTTTTATTGTTATTATTACTATTAATAAACATCTCCGGTGATTAATAATTAATTCCCAGCATGCACTTCACTCGCCTCTAGCAGCTGTTTATTTTCAGGAACAGTTGACACGACTGAGACCTCCTTAACAAACCAAGACTTTAATAAAGACGAATGCTGCCCGTTATCCGTTCCAACATGGATGGGTTTTCTTGTTTATTTTCAGCACTCCCCAGGGGATATACATAAAGCGTATATTTCAGCACATGTTGGAGATGAACACTTGAAGCAAGCAGAGTAGAACCGGCGGCCCACTCGAGCTGTTTATACAACCATCAGCAGCCCGGCTTGTGCCTGCAGACAGAGCCTGTTTTCCTCGAGACGAAGAGGGTCACTCTGTTCAGAGGACAGGGGATTGGAGGTAGTCCCTCACACTGTACTAAGTTGTATGTTATAGCTTTAAAAGAAAGAAAGAAATGAATACAAGTCTTAACTTTAGATAAAAAATGAGTACTCAAGTTGTTGTGTTTTGTGAGTGTGTGTGTGTGTATTCTTTAACACATTTAGGATTTTTTTGTCCTTTACTACCCAAGTTCAGACTCCTTTTCTCAGATTCAAGTGACGCCCCTCCCATAAACACGTATCACTGCTGCAACAGTGCTTGTTTAGGTCACAGGCAATTAGATTTAAAATTGTTTGAGCGGTGGAGGAAGGAAGATTGGTGACAGCAGGGGTTTTTCATTGGGGCAGGAGGAAGGGTGATTTAACGCCGGTCAACGCTTGGCTCAGACAGGAATTGAGCAGGGTTTTGAGGTCAGGAAGCCACAAGGCACCTCCAGGACTCACCTGATGGGATCCATGTGAGGGGCTGGTATGAACAGCGCGCGTATCCCTGTGTGAATGGTTCTGAAAGGGGGGCCAATTACATCCAATCACAACACCCCCAATGGTGGCAGTTAACAAAGGTGTGAGATACATGCGATACATTTTACAGGACTTAGCCGGTGGTCCAACACTGTCTGCCGAGCATGACACCACAAAGTTTTATCAACGGCAAAAATAGAATAGCATTCTCTGCAGTCATGTAAAGTCCCAAAATGAAGCATAGCCTGTGTGTGTGTGTGTGTGTGTTTGTGACAGAGAGAGAGAGAGAGAGAGAAAGAGATTATTTTACTGACAGGACCCAGCCCCTCTGTCACATGTAGGCCCATTTTTAAATCCATACTGAGTTAGAAACACCGACATCAAACTGCACTAACGGACCAAAACACTAAATGGACCTAATGTTTCTTACTGGTTCTAAGGGAAAAAGTCCTTTCAAATGTTCCTGAGATTGTTGGTTCTGATTCGAGCTTGTGTCATGGATTTTTTTTTTTTCCTTTTTTAAATTAAAGAACTGAAACATAAACCTGCAGACAAATATGAGTAAAAAAACAAACAAACAAAAAAAAAAACCAAACAAAAAACAGCAGTCAGAGTTTCTGCACAGATAAATAATTTAGCCACCAAATAACTGACATAGCATCACATCAAGACAGCAGGGATGTAGGAGAGAAAAACCTGAGATCAACACTGCTGCTGGCGAAGGCGGGAACGCATTGAACTCTGCAGGATTTTCATCAATAGGATGGAGAAAAAATGTCCGTCTGTCCAGCTTAGTCGGAGCAGCAAGGCCGCCGCTGTGAGCTGTCCTTTACAAATCAAGCGTGTCTGCGGTTGGCCGGCCTTTTGATCCCGACACAGGTGTTTATAAAGTCAGCAACGTGTGTGGCCCAACGGCCACCGCTAACGTCGCAGCGCACACGCATGGACCGGACCTTTGCACGCACGCTTAGTGCCCAGCACATGTTGAGACGTTTACAGTGTTTTTCTAATCAAAGAACGCACAGAGGGAAGAAACCTCCCCTGTGTCTGAGGATGTATTGAACACTAAAGTGATTTTTTTTTAAAAGCAAGTGGTTATTGTGTGGAGCAACCAAAGCAATGGAGCTCAGCAGTTTTGCAACAAAGGTTGCATGTTAGAAGTCAGCCAGATTCACTGTTTACATAGAAATGCTTGTTTAGCAGGGTTTACCCACAAGAAGCTACAAGAGCAGCTAACATCCTAATTATTCCAGGGCTAAAATCCCAAACCATAAATCAGACTACTGCATTTAGCCTAGCAATGCCATTAGCTAGCACCTTTTACTAGCTTCCTTTAAGAACACTACCTTCTCTAATCCTGTTTCCTGTTACAGTGTTTGTCCAACCGTTGATTTTCGCGGCACGTTTCTCAAGTTGTGTTTCCACCAGTTGCAGTAAACAGTGCTCTTTGAAGCCTCCAGATTCTTAAAAGAATTAAGATGACGAGTTCCAAAGCACGCAAGATTAACTGTGGAAACATACATAAATAAGCACAAGGCTGAGATCATGCCGCCATGATGTTATCCAATAGGCGCCTGTTTAGATGCTAATGTTTATTTTGCCATTTTGGCAGTCATCATCAGTGCTGTTTTTGGAGCCAAATGAGACCATAATTTGACAAGCGCTATAAAAAATTAATAATAATTAAAAAAATAAAAACTAAAATATCAGTGTGCTTTAATCCAGATTAGACATGACTGACCTCCAGGAGTGCTGTAGCACATTGTTATGAGGGAGCCATAAGTGATGCTGACTTTTATGTGGCGTGAGTATCTTAATAGGATAATAATATCTTGAATGTATTGTCACTCCATATGTAAAGAAAAAAAAAAAAGGGGCTCAATAATTACTTAAATCAAAGCTTAAGTTCAAGGTCATTTCCTCAATGTTTAATTCAGATACTTTGATCAGTTTATTAGGTGTATAGAGTACTCACGCATACATACTCAGCTAAGCGTGGAAAAGTATAATTTACCTGTCACCACCATAATGAAAAAAAACAAAACCACATGCAGGACTGATGAATTAAGAAGTTGAAAGAAAAATATTTTTAAAACAAAAGCTTTCAGGAAACATGTGGTGAAACCAAGCAAGCCTTTTTCATCCCTTTCACGGGTGGTGTTGCTCAGAAAAGCCAGCCCTCAGACGGCTGTGTGCTTGATCAGATGAAACACACGTCCACATGCAGGAATGAAAACCAAAATAACCGCTCCAAACATCAAAGAGCTGGAGTTTAATACTTTTATTGAATCACCACTAAGCGACGGTGTTTATTTTACACTCGGCTCTGCAAACGGTTAGTCAACGCGCAGTTCATAACACAATATCCATGTCTTTAAATGGTGGAGCCGTTGTTGTTTAAGGCCATCTTGTCCAATTGCATAAAACCTAACCGGCTGTTTCCAAACGCAGCCCTCAGAAGTGAAAAGAGCACGGCTGTAAACGCAGCTCCTAAGATAAGGCATTTTAAAGTAAAGCTAGGGCTGCAGCACCTGTTGCTAAAGGTTCTGGAGTTAGCTCTCAGCCCCTCCTTCTGAAACCCCAGAGGATTTTAGGTGGGGGAGTAAGTTACAGCCCAGTGAGTGTGACTTGGCGGAGATGTGGAGTTGATTGGGGCGGCTCTGGTGGCCATTGCCCCTGCGCTGCTGTCCATCAGTCAACGGGGTGAAAAAAAAGGAAAAAAAGGTACATTTCCCTTCATGCTGTGTGAGCCTTCCATGACTTCTGACAGGTGTCACGGACCAACGCCGGGTTGCCGTTTCCCTCCACCTGTGACTGACCACAGTGAATGGCTCCCTCCTGGTTTCAATAAAACATGGGGCATACCTATGAACAAAAATGAGTGTTGGCTTGAATTTCTCCGTGAGATCGGAACTGTTGTCTGGAATATTGATTTACATCAAATCCTCTAATACGCTGAAGTCTACCCGTCTGTTCCAATAACTTTTAGCGTGTTCGCTCAAGCTTCCTAGATGCTGCACTTCACGTGCTTTTCCTTGATATTGCAATGGAAAAGGCTTGGATTTGTAATGCACTGTCATGGCTGGTAGGTTGGTTGTTTTCAGCCACATCATACTTGACTGCATCACATTCCAGATGTGCCTCCCCTGACCCATGGACATAATATCTCTAGACTATGCTGAAAACCCAAAGAAGGGCTCTAAAATTTTTTTGGAAAGCAACATAAAAATCATTGGGAGCCAGAACATTGAGCGCTCTGCCGAAGGTGCACATCGCATTTTCATGGCTAATCACTTTCAAGTGCAGCAGGCAGCTCGCAACTACCACGCTGAATTATGCACATTATACCCGTTGGCTTCCACAAAAGTTGCCTAGCAGCCCCCCCACCACCCCACAAGAATATCAATCAGAGCTGCTCTAACATGATGACAAGAGCAGCTCCAGCAACAAAGTGTGGAAGTTCCAGGGTCTGAGTGATTTCACAGCCCGTGGAGGAGACGCCATTTGGGGAAATGTGGCTAGTGTCACAATCAGGCGATTCTATCAGATTTGGAATGAGCAAAGAAAATACACAATTGGCCCGATTGTTTTCACTACCGGGTGAAATGGTACTCTATATTATTTTTTGGATTTTTTTTTTTTTTTCTTATTGAAAAATACAGTTGATATTGACTGACATTAGCCTCCTTTACCATCTTCTTTTTTATAAGGAAGTAAGAGAAAAAAATGGCAACCAAGAAGTTGAGATTATAATGTGAAAAATCAAGAAGGCTAAAAAAGGAAAAAACAGAAATCGCATAAATCATAGAAAGAGACATGTCAAAAGACATTTTTACATTGTGATATATTGTCGTTTGGATTTCGACAAAGCTGGATTTCCCAGTGTCGGCACCACAAGGAAAATTACAGTGGCGTCCAAAGAGAGGAAGTGAGAAAAGGCAAGTGAACAAACAGAAATTTGCATGTTTATTCATGAAGCTGATTATGTCCTTTGTCTCTGGAAACTATGTTGTGAACCCTGCGCTCCACCTCATCACCACATACAACCTAGTGTTTGCTTAATGTCGACTGATTTTGGGCTCCATTTACTGGTAAAACAAATGTTTCTAGCTTTTAATTTTATTTTTTTTATTAATTTTTTTAAAGTATCAATATGATATATTAGGTCTTTGCTATCAAATCTTGAACACAAGCTCCAATCTGTTAGTATTAAGATGAATGTCTCACCAAATGGAAGCAAAAATAAGGTCTGGCTAAGAATGTGAGCGAGAGAAAGCGACCCTCTTAGGTTTCAGCTGTCCGTCCGCAAACCTCACGGCTACTCCTCGAGGAGAACGTGAGAGGACGGCCAAAATATCTGCCGCCCTCACACAGCGAGTCCACATGAGAGCCAGGGGGGTTAATCCCGTATTCAAACAAGCTAGGTTTAACCCTCGTCAACCCTACCACCACTGGTGTAACGCCGCCACCCAGAACGAAATACCAGGACCTCTCATGTACACGTATCCCTGTGCATGAACACACAACAAAAGACATGCACAGCGCCAAACATACATTGTCTATACATAACGCAGAGGACTGTATCATATGTTTGGTGTTTGCTGGGTTTAAGCAGCTGCATCTGTTGACAGCTTAAGGCCAGCTCTGTGAAATTGTACCTTCTGGCTTTTCCCAGATTAATGATATCTATAACTAATATGATTTCAAATGGGCACAGCAGGTGATGGGCAGAATCACAAACAAGACAAAAGAGTTTTGCATTCCATCATGCACGTCTGCAAGCACATATAAAGCATGACTAAGTAGGTGATCTGGCATTTCTCAGAGCCAGCGCTGCCAGAGTGTGGGCCCACTCCTCCCCGCGATCCTTAATTCCACACACCCATAACTTTCTTTATGGTGGAACCGGCTACTCGGAAAATATAAAGGTGCCTTGAGCGCTCATGCTGGTGGGGGACTCGTAACTCTCCTGATTTTATTTTAATGCAATTTTCTGGTAAATTTCAGGCATGTCAAAAGGTCTTTTCTTGTAACTTTGAGAAATATTGGTTTCACGGTTCCAGCGGCGCTGCAGACTCCAACCTGCTGAAGGCCACGGGCTTGTGAATGAAAGGTGACCTTGACTATGTCAATGCCGCAGAAATTCTTCCCAAAACTGTTTTTGACAGAAGCTGTAATTCAGATTCTGATGAACAACAAAAAAAATAAATAAATCTGCAATAAATCTCCTTTTGTTTTGATTTTCCCCCCTCCACACACCAATGAAAGAACCACTTCCATAGTACCTTCTGTAGAGATTACCATAATAGCAGGTGACATAAAAAAATAAGCTCTGGAAAGGTTGAAAGTAGATCTATTAAATCTATTTAAAACCTGAGATGGATTTTAGGTTTGTAATCACAAAAGTGTGACAACACATTGGATATATTGTTTATTTCTGTGTGCTTGAGAATAAATGAACATAAATCTACAAGATGGAAACCAAGTCCACAGGCTGGACCACTGGCACATGCAGCAGTATTAATGGAGAGAGATAAAGATTGCTGCAGCAGTGGCCAAAATGATTGGAAGACCTGACAGAAAAACATCAACCTTTCCCCACCTTAGCCTCATGGACATGATTTCATGCCCTGAAGTTGATGAAATCTGCAGATGGTTGCTTTGAGCCAACAGATATCAGATGAAGTCTGACCTGCTGTTTTTTCCGTTCTCTTTGAACTGTAATATTTGATTTGCCTACCTCTGGCAACAGTTACAGCAGCTCATCTCTCTGGACTGCAACCCTAATCTTCTCCCATGTCTTTTTAGCTCACGTTGCTCCTAGAAACAACATAAAGTCAATCTGACCATGGTGGCTTGGTCATTAACACGTCCCACCACTAAGCTGCCATCGCTGAAGCTGCAGCATCGGTTGTTGAATGGCACAAGTATGAGAAAGTTGGTAAAAAAAATCCAGTTTTTGTGGAAAAATAAAGCTAATGAAAGAGCATTGTTTGAACTTGATGTAATTAACCCACACTGATCCAGACAAACAGCGTTGAACAGGGGACCGAGTGGGCGGCGTGTGCTGTCTCTCCATTGCAGCTTGTTAGTTTCTGAGCTAATTAGGACTGTGGTGTGTGCTGTGGTGTGAAGTGGTCCCCGTGTGGGCAACTGATCCGTCGGCTGGTTACATACAGTACCCAGACTGCTCATTTGCAGCGCAGTTAGGACGGCATGAGATCCGAACAGTCGATCTGGATAGAAAGGGTGAATGGATGAGGGAACAAAGGAAAAAAATGAGGGAGCAACAGGAAGCAAAAATAATAAAGGAAAGATAGGACGTGTTAGATAATGGGAAAACTGTAAAGATTTAAGAGTCTGAGATTATGTTTCAAGAAAATAAAAACGCTACAACTTTAGTCATTCCCCTAGAATTTCACCTTAATAAAACATAGGGTGATGCGATTTTTTTACCATAACTTTTGATTTCTTCTTAAAAGCAAGTTTACTTTTTACTCATATTGCAGACATGACAGGCCTTCTAGACAGTGCCATGAATTTTACCTATAATATTACGTTTGGCTACCCCTGACAAATGGCTCTGGATTTAATCTATGTACCTGCTTGTTTCTAAACCTTGAGGAGGTATTTGCTTGATCATCCTCCATTTGGGGAAACAACACTTTCTAAAAGTGTGAACCTCAAGAGAAGGTGTGTGTGGATTCTGACAGTGCAATAAATGCCAGCGCGGTCAGGAGTGGGGGTGGTGGGGAACTGTTTTGGTTTTCTGCGGAGGTAACATTGCTCAGTGTCCAAGATATTTTTTTCTTTCTTGGTCAAAGTTTGTTGCTTTGATCTACTTCACAACCTCAGCACAATCTCACGCAGACACCACACCACACCACATTAAAATCTTGTTAATGTCAGCCCACCATGCCATCAATGGCATGTGGTGCTGTGCTCTTATAAGTGCACACGTCGTTGCAGAGTGAAGATGAAGAGCTCTTCAATTTCACTTTTCCAATAAGGGAGTGAGCTGGATGTGTGGGAGTTAAATGCAAGCGAAAGGGCATGCTATTTATTCATTTCTCTGCTTTATATTATATGTCTTCATGTTACAGTGTCTGTGACTGACAACAACATGCGCACATATCACTGCCTG
>CAAE01014716.1:573713-585563 GCA_000180735.1 Tetraodon nigroviridis
AGGCAGTGAACCATGACACTCTTTAACGGAGCAATAGTTTATGTATATAGCCACCCATAAACGTGTCTTGCTGTCATTTTCATTAAATTGCACTCTCTAAGGGTGAGGCAATTTATTTTCTTTGACACGGTGCATCAGCAGATGATTGACAGGTGTGTGGGTCATGCGGGGTAAGGCTTTCTCTGAAAGAGTCGACCAGGAAACACGTAAACGTGAAGGTACTGACAAGAACAATGTCAGAAATGAAGAGCGCGCTCTTTTAGCACCCGCAGTGTCACTCACCCATCTGTCAAACCTGCAGCGTCAAGTCCAGCACAGGCGCGGTTCAGCAGCACTAATGACACAACAGCAATGCTGTCAAAACAGAGCGGGTTACCATATAGCTGAAGCTCGAACCAATCACAGCTTGCATCAGGGAGAGGTGGAGGGGCTCCATCAGCCTGTACTGTAAAGACTTCAAACAAAAAGGCTGGCATTCCATCAGCCTTTGAGGAGTTAAAGACAGAGCAGGACCGTTTTGGAGAGTTTACACAGGATCGGCTGACTGTTCCACGTCTGTGGGAGTCAGCTGAGAGGACCTGAGCTAGTGCCGCCAGAAATGCTGACAGGTATTTTAGAAAACTGCGAGATGGGAGACGGAGAACTGATGTGTCGTTAAAAAAAAAAAGCATGCAGGACACTTGCGGAGGGAGAGAAGACCCAGGGTAATTACTCAAAAGTCGGAGGCTAAATGAGGAGCAATGACGGCAATACTGAACCAGTTGAATCGGTAATCTTTGTGGAAGTCAGGGACAGAAGCATCGTATTGGATGGAAGACACCTGCTGCAGCAGAGCCTGAGGGCAGGGTACCACAGAGGGGGAGAATCTTTAACAGTTGGACTTTTTGTGCATTCTGCACACACACACACATTCACCTAAACACAAGGAAGGAAACAGATCAGTCACTCTGATAGCCTCACCGAGTTCTGCAGCGATAACACAATTAGCTGTCTATTAGACCAAAATGAAGTAAAGACTGTGATTTAGATGGAAAACAAGTTTACTGACCATCAGTTTGAGCGTGTTGGATTCCCTACAGCCTTTCCAAAAGGCGAGCAGCAACGGAAAAGCTATCAGAAAAACGTCAAGTGTTGCAACCTTCCACTTATGCAATATGTCACTAAATGATGAGCTGCGGCCTTCATTGTTGCCGGGCATTTCGTATTTAAAACGCCTTACCCAACAAATCATTTTCTGACAGGTCTGGCGTTTGCCCTCAGAAAAGCATGACATGTCTATGAAAAGGCAAAGATTTGACTGACGGAATAATTCTCCATCAATAGAGTGCCTCTCGGCTTCACATGGAAATCAATGTAGTGTGCAGATATCAAGACGCACAGCGAGACAGCCCAGGTAAAAGAAACAGGCAACAAAATTATAAGACCGACGTGAGAGCAGCCCAGCCATAGAATAGCTCTCCTTTGGTCTGCAGAGAAAAGCGTGTTTGTTCCTATTGAATAATTGCAGATGGGCAGAATGGACCCTTTTGTACTGAAGTCATTGTTAATGTCATTAAAAAAACACCCCTGGAATTCACGTTCTTCTGTCGCATTAGTTAACAACGAACTAAAGCAAATATAAAATTGAAAACTAAAGCTTGAAATATTTGCTGTTGAATAATGATTTTAGAGTTTATCTTTCATTGGAGACACTGGAGTCCAAAGAATAATCTGCTTTAAACAGATTGACTGGTTGCTAAGTGTCTAGCCAATCAGATGGCCTCATGGGCGGGGCATTGATTAAAGTGCTGGGGGAAAACGAAGCCAAGGGAGCATGGACTGCAGTAAAGCTAAAGTGGGGCAAGTTTTAATTGACTTAATGGCTGGCTTTTAAAATAAAATGCCAATAAAGATAATTGACAAAAATGCTGAAAATCGGCCCTGAAAACCAGCTAGGTCAATAATCCAGCAGACGGACGTAAAGCCACATTAATCAGTCAGCCAAGGTCCCTTTTAATTTACTGCATGGTGATATTAGTGGTACCAGTAAAATACAAAAAATTAAAGCAGAATAAATTTTACTCCAAAATAAGACGCAATTGCATCAACAGTTGATACACTCAACGCCTTATCATATTGATTTCCATCAAACATAAAGACAACTTTTACCCCCAGTCTAACGCTCATCTCTGTTACTGCAGGTTCGTTCTCTCGTTTTGCTTACTGTGAATTTACAGTTCTGCATACTACATAGAATTGTGTTGTGTGTCTCAGAAAGGCAGAGATCAACTCATCAGAGTGGGGAAAAATGGAAATCTAATGGATGCAAGCTGTCAACTATATCAGTGGAGGCTATTATTTCAGAGAGGTAAACAAAGAAAAGAACTACACGGAAGTAAAAATTGTAATGGAGAAGAATTTTCTTTTGATGATCTAAGAAGTGTTTTTTCAGCTAATTACAGAGACACGACAGAGCTCTAATTAAATAGGTGCTAATGAGCCCTGTTTATTCTTATCCGGTGTCAGAATAAAAGGGGCTGAGATTTAAAAAAAGGTGGCAGCGGCTTCACATTTTGTTGCGTGAGAAAGAGCGCAGAGATGCTGTTTTGAAGTAATGGATTAGTACAGCTGTTGTGCGTCACTTTAATCAAAATAGAGAAATTTCACACATTGTGGCACAATAACACTACATTCATGCTGTCACTTCTCCCATCCAAAGTGAAACCCTCGTTCATCTTACAGGACTGCCTTTATTTCAGTAACATGCAGTATACTTTATGGGGGATTTAATGCACCTTATTTGCATGGAAATAGTTGTTCCACACAGCAGTCTATATTAAAAACACCTGTCAATTTGCTGACACGGGTTGTGCGTGCCCGTTTTTTACGTGCACAGTCTCTTTACTGCACACATGTATGGGATCGTGGGAGTTATGCAGCTTTTAATTAAAATACTGTTGGGTTTCTGAATAATGACCATTGGTGGGTTTCTCAAAGGGTCCACAGATGAGAATTAACAGGAGCTCCCCTCAGAGGAACAGAACATAACTTCAAAAGCTGGTGTTCTAAATTACCAAGGATGGAGATAGGCCCCACACACCGGCAGAGGAGCGACTTACGGTCTCCCCTCCATTGCATTTCATGGATAATTTCTGGAAATTACAAAGTTTCTCTTTTTTCACAATCTGATAATGGTAAAACATGTGGCAGATAGCAATCATGTGATGCTCCGTCATATCAAAGAGATTTAAAAGGTCATGCTCTCCAAACTTTATACTACCCTAATCATATCAACAGAGTTGTAGTTTTGGGCCATGCTGGGTTTTGGGTTTTAGCCTCGATCTTTCAGGCATCCTCATCGTAGATAATGTGCTATCCTCACAAATGAGCAGTCCTGTGGCACAGTAACACATCTTTAACACACACTTAGCACATGTCTAAATGTGATAAACTAGAGCGAATTTCAAGGAGACTCTGACATGTACGCCAAAGCCGATCACTTGGTAATGTTCCAGGTGGAGCTGTGGAAATGACATCACACTTTGCTAAACCTGATGTGAACTTTGCAGACCTGCAATTATTCGCAGCGGTATTATTAGCTTTTAACAGCAGACTGACCCAGGCGTATGAAACAAAGACAGTTCATGGCACACTGGCAGGACCTTGAACAGTTGCAGGTCAAACTTGAGCTGCTGTCAACATGTTCATCATCGCCCTGACCGCACAGTGATTAAATAATAATAAAATGTCCTTGACCAGGTGAAAACCTGCCCTGGGAAACCCATTTGGTGCACATTGTTAAGCGAACAAGCTGAACACTTTGCCTCGTCCTGAGGCGTTTTCTCCCATCTTTATTAAGCAGCATGTAATAAAGTTTAAAAGTGAATCGCTGCTGTCGTAACTTGCCTTCAGAAAACTAACTGTTAAAAAAAAAGGAGTACCGCACAGAGAAATAACAATAGGACAGTGTGCATCATCTCAAACAGACGAGTGTTGCTGAGTGTTACTGTTTCTTTGTTGATGAGCGATGGTTGGCTGGGCAACAGTAGCAACTCAACAACTTTAGGACATAATCAGTGAGTTCAGTTACCTGCATGAAATCATTGGTCAGGCAGGCGGCGTGCAGCTTGACATGTTCCCACATCAAGCATGGGCACATAAAGCGGAACAGTGAGGTCACAAAAGAACTGAGAGCTTCTTAACAATCGCCAAAAGGCCCCCCACATTGGCTAATGCTGCCGTTAATGCAAGCCCACCATCAAGAAAACCTTGAACAAATCATAATGAGCAAAAAACTAGGAAAAAAAAAAATTGGAACCTCGATTAATCTGCAGAACCATCACCTGTTGGTGATCTGCACTGCAGCCTGCACTTTATTCCACTTTATCCCATGCACCTGCCCGTCCATGTACCTGTCCTGTTGCGTGATGTTACATGTCTGTTGCACTTGTCGTACGCGACTCCATGTTGTCTTTGTGTAGCCCTGTCGTCTTTTGTGCCCTATGTTGTTTTACCTAGCATCAAGTCCTGGAGAAACGTTGTTTCGTTTTCAATATGTATCGCACCAGCTATATATGTTTGAAAATGACAATAAAGCTCACTTGACTTGACTTGACATTCTTCTTGATGCTGTTTCCTTGCAGTTGGTTTATTCAAGTTTATGATTGCAAGTGTCTCAGGACTGAGAAGATCTCTGTAAACAGGAAGATGGGCAATGAAGAGCAATATTAGACTACAAAATAACAAACTAAAAAATATAAATAGGTGTTGTTTTGGCCCTGACCCAGCATTTCAGACGTCTGCAATAGAAGCCTTTCTATCGTTACATGTCCAGCAGGTTGATTAATGGTTTTGTTGAGGTCTGGAAGTTGCGGTCCTGAACTCCTCCTACGTTGGAGTAAGATGTGCCCTGAGGTAATTTAGATGGCAGCTTCTTGTGAGCCTCAGTAAATCAGAACATGCAATTTGTATTGGAGTAAAATACGTAGAGTGTGCTCAGCCATTTTGTGTAACAGAGACATGCACTGTAGCCACCATGGCTATAAATGGATTACTGTGACATCCCTTAAACTCGGGTGACAGCTAACCCGGACACAGCCTTGATGCTCCTCTAAGAAGGTGTCAATGCCACCACAAGAAATATTTTATGACGGCAAAAATGCCTGACAACTATTAGAGAGGGAGGAGGGGTGACAGTGTGATCACAACAGCATGCTGAGTGGCAGTTTACATGCACCATTTTTGGTTAAACCCGAGGAAATAGCTGCACTCATATGTCACAGTCAGGGATTACAGGCAATAAACATTCATCTTCTTACCCTCTTACAGCCACATTGTAAAATCAGTGGATTACAGCATGGTTTGCTTGTAATCAGCAACAGGAGATTAAAAAAAAGTTACATTTTCAAAAAGCCTTCAATAAGAGAAGATGCACTACCTGTCTGGCACTTAGCAGCACTTATGCACTTAAATTCAGGGGTTTTGGTAACCATAATAACAAGGCCAAACCCAGTGTTTTTATTAGCATGCAGCTAAAAAAAAATGTTTACCAAGAAAGTCAGAAAATACTCAAACAAAAACAAGTTTGTCTATAAATGTACGCAGATTGATAAAGAAAAAAAAAAACAAAAAAAACCAAGAAGCAGTGTTGCTTTTCATACACACTCCATTTATCATGTCTAAGCAGGTGATGAATACCGTGTAGTGAGATAAAATCCCCTCAATCGACTGAAGCCCCCGCAGTGCCGAGCTCACTCAAGGGACAGTGTTTCTTCTTATTCCCCACAGCATTTACTCAGAGCCTTTAAAGATAACAACTAAGGGCTAAAGCACATATTTCTATATTAAGTGTGCAGCTAAAATGAGAACTCAGACTGACGTCTCTAGCAGATAAATAAAACATAACACTGAGACTAGACTACCCTTTGATTTTATACATTTGCTTGCTTAATATTGCCCCTGTGTTATAGGCTCCCAAAAACTTAGAGTAGAAATAAAATTTAACAAAGAAGAGCCAATTACATTCTGTACTTGACCAATTTATTTGACTTCCTCTGTGTGGAAAAATATGGATTTTATTAAACTATGTAAAACATGGATAAAAATAGATGTACATTTAAAAAAAGTTCTTTCTGCAGGTCAAAACAAAAGTGGAGCAATAATTTTGGAAGGAGGAAATGTTTTTTACCAGCGAGAGCCCCGTTCCTCTGAAGCTTGGTGTGAAACAATGTCTGCTTTTGAAGATATTGGCATGAGGATCACAGTTGCAACTGTGGTAGAGCATTCTGACTGAGCTTGTTCTCATCTCAACCCTCGGAGTCTCACCCATAGACACACGTGTTGGAGTCAAAGTCGTGTTGCATAAACATACATACCTGTATGCATACCTGTATGCATACCTAGCCTATTTTTTTTTTTTTTTTTTTGTAAATATATATGAGAGGTGAGCTCTTTCTTGCCATTTTATAGCAAAATGAATACCGTTGCATGCCTTTCCCACTGGACATATTGAGGACATGTTTATTGATTTAGTTGATGCCCATCTCTTGCACAGATGCTTGTGTAGCATACACAGGGAGCTTGATGTTGTGGAAAAAATTTAATTATATTCTATCTCAGAGGACAAAAGCCACTCTCACCACTACAGAAATTCAACCCCGATGTCTGAATTTCCATATTTTACCCAGACAATGCAGCTCAGTGTTTAGTGAAAACTGCATTTAACTGCTCATTGTCACGGCAGCAGAAACACTCCATTTCTACTTTTGTCACCCAGCAAAATGTTTTTCAAAACTGTCACAACATCCACTTATGTGGTCTTGGCCGTTTATAGTTGCGACACAGGATTCCCATCAGTGTCCTTGGAACCAATCTGAGAATAGCCAGTGTGTTTAAGTCCTACAAGCAGAAGGCTAAACTATTTAAATGGGCGTTACTGCAGGGTATGCAAGCTGTTGGCTCTGGAGTTGGGTTTCTCTTGTGCCAGCAGAAGTGGATTAATTGTGTATACCTGAGCTTTAATCAATGTCAAAAAATGTGAAAAGTAGCATCAGGATTGTTGGCTCAAAACCAGGGGACCTTGATAAAATTATTGAAAATAATAATGGAGAGAAAAATATCATATTTTCAACCTGTCTGACTCTCTAGATGCTTTTGTGACTTTTTTTTTTTTTGTATGTTAAAAATAGGGGGGGACCTGACTTCAAGTGACATCCTTACTGATTTTTCAATACTTTATATGTGGGTATTAGTATAGACTTGTCTTTATTTACAACACCTAACAGCACGGATTGCGTGCTGGAGAGTGCCACGCTTTAGGCTGACCCATTTAAAAATATGTTCACCGCAAACACCTAACACATATATTATAAACAATGTTGAGCACTATGTTGTTTGACGCTATAACCTCTAAATTTTATCGTCCAGGCTCACAGATTAGTCAAATGAAAAGGATAAGTCCATGTCTAAAAATAGACGTTGTTTTACTTTTTATATTGTGTAGATTCTGTTTGCTAAGTCAGCTGTGCCGCCTCTTGTTAGATCCTAATTCGTATTCAGCTGACTTTATTTTGAACTCTCAAATGCAGAATATTATCCTTCCCTGTGCATAAAAACTGCAGATGCCGAGTGTTTCTATGGCTGTATGTAGTAATCAGTATTAAATAGGGATGCATTTGATGATGAGAGAGAAACCAGCAGTCTGCCAGACGGATAATACTGAAAATGAAGTGATGCATACTCTAACCCCCCTTTGCTGACTAAATCCCACATGATAGTAATCCATCCCTCCCTCTACCAGTCTGTTTGAAATCTTGCATAAATAAGCAACAAGTCTGAATGTGCTTTTGTCTCCTGCTTCAATTCTTCTGCAAGTAACAATCCTTTCCACTGAAGCCTATTATCATCGGCAGTGTGTTGCAATAAACAAATGTTAAAATAGTTCTTAAATATAAGCCAGATTGTTAAATGCTATGAATGCAGCATCATCATTTTTCCCAATGTCCAATCATTATTCACTGTGAAAGAATGAAGTCCTGAGGCGCTGCACATCCAGCCTTAATGTGCTTACTTATGAACAAACACATTAGCAGGCTGGTCAACACACCATTCATATTTGATGTGCTGTCCCCGGCTGCTGCTCACACTGGTCTGATTACTGTGGCCGCTCTTCCCCTGGGAGACTGTTTTGACTGCAGAGCGTCTGACGGTGCCATTAGAAACGCAGTTGGGGGGCCGTAGGTTGTCGACCAGCTGCCACGCTCACGCCATCAGCCCTTTCTTCAGGCCCCTCCACAGCAGGGGTTCTCCAGTATTCCAAATATAATTGCATCAAACCTTTCAGGCTAATGGACTTTAGAAACAAATGTTATTGTGAGAGAAACTCCAGTAAGGTTTTGCTTTTGTAATGACATTATTTTTTCCTCTCATATTCTCTCAGAACCAAACTATTTAGGAAATCAACCATGTGGAGTGAAAATGACGCCCTAACACTAAAAGGCAACGAGTATTTCTTGTACTTTGAGAACTTCTGAGTCAGTTGCTGAACTTTATCTTGGTCAAACACTTCAGATGAACCCAGATGTGCATGATAATCTGTACTCTCTAAATATCTACATTATAATTGGGTATGCATCTAGATGTTATTAAATCAGTGTTATTGCGCTACTTGCCGAGTCAATCTGCCTTCATCTATCCAACTGCTTGGAAACCAAAGTTCAGGCAGTTTAAACGTTTCAAATCCAATTTCACAGGTATGCAATAATAATCTAATCTAAGCATCTGAAAGTAGTTCCTGACAGGATATTACATTCTGCACATACATACTGTACATTTTTCATTGCATACATGCGCCTTTTGAACTTTTTCACAAAGAAGGAAGGTTTATTTAGATCCAGGTTATGGCAGAGTTTGACAAAAGGCAACAGGCGAGGTGGTCCACTCATTTATCACTGCAATGTCCTCTGGCTCTTTCCTATTAGAAGCTGTCAGGTGGGCTGGGCTCATTATTACATCATCATAATGGTGTCATCTCTGAGCTTCATCAGGGTAATTGCTGCAATTTGTCACATTGAAGGAAATATGCCTTTGGACAATCTCTGTTTGCATATGAACCTTAAAAAGTAAGACATATTGTGGACAAAGAGAAGGTGCACCCACACCAGAAGCCCTGCATGAATTATTTATGTGACTGTCACTGGGCCTCCACTTTTAATATTCCCCTCACTGCGAACACAGCAACCCTGCTAGCCATCAATTAAAACAGCAGTTTTGTCTGTCCAGAGGACTGCAAGGGAAAAAGGAAAAAACAGGCTTCTGGATATTTAGGAAAGAACTGATTAAAAAAAAAAAAAAAACAAAAACCGCATGAAACAGCAGAGGATCCTGCCCACTGCTGGGTAGAACCTTGAAGGAAGTCAATACATCAAAATAAAGGGAAGGTAAGGTCTGATATTGGCAGGAATATGGAGGATTCAATAATTTTAAGATTAAAAAAGCTTTTACAAATTTTAAAAGACTGAAGTACATCAACTTTACCCAAAATCTGCACATGCACACGCACACACAGAGTGCAGGAACCACTGGCAGACTAAAGGGTAAAACACACAAGATGAATTCTAATGGCAGGTACAGGTTTCCAAAGCAGTATGGATAGCTGAGCGCCCATGGAATGCTAAATAAAGAATAAACAGTTTTTTGGACAATAACTAACGATGCACCTCCAAGCAAACTGTCAAAAATTTCAAAATGCTTTAATGCCTGACCCAATTTTTGGTCATTTTCATCATTTTCGAGTAGCAGATGAGAAATTGCAGGGTATGATTCTGCCTGGCACACCCTCAGAAAATATGAAAAAAATATGCTTTGCAAGCCCTGTGGACTTGGTGGACTGTTGATTAAGGAGCAGCAGTCGCAGGCAGCAAATATGAGTCAAATCTGAACATTTATGCACTGTTACGGTAACATACAACGAGCTTCCAAGGCTATTTTCCAAGAGGATACACTTCTCGGTATTAGGGGGTCTCAGTTGGTTTGTCACTGAATGCAGCACAAACAACAGAAGCACTCTGTGTTAGCACAGAAGTACTGAGGTATATGAGCAGATTTACAATTTATTCACTGCTCGTCTATGATGTAGGATGTCTGAAGTGGTTACACCTGTCATTTATTGATCTGAAGATGACACTGGTTTAAAAACACATGGATGAAGCAATAATTGCCACCCAGGGACCAATGTGTCTCTTTAAATAAATGGACAGTGACAGGACGCTGTGAAGTGAACAAAGAAGCTGTGCTGCACTCTATAAATCCATTTTGATATTGCCCAGTATCACTAAAAACACTTTTGTGCTCTCAAAAAGAATAAATAATGAATGTTTCCGGACACAGATGAACCCACAGCCCCCCACAGAAGGCTCCGGGGTTTAAACGCACACGTGCAGTAATGGGACTGATGCATTTTCAAGCCTCAGCTGCTAAACCATGCAATGACCATGACCTCTAAAAAGGAAAGGTTATGTTAAGCATAGTGTAAAAGTGAAGCGGACAAATACACGCTGGCAAAACTAAAAAGATCAATTATGTGGGGTTAATGTGGCTCCACCCGCCACCTCTTGTAAAATGAATAAACTTGACTTAATTTAATTTGAGAAAAAATTGTGTATTAGATCGTAAATCTTTTCTGAGTGTTGGTGCAGACAAAAAACGCACAAAAACGACGGATAAAAGCGCTCAGACAGCGCAGAACTTATGAAATTATTTCCAGGCTCATAATCATCTTTGACCAATTATCAACATTATCTGATAATTTCAATAACAGAAAATAAAAATATAATTTTTAAAATAAAAATAAAATAAATATAGTTTAAAAAACAACTTCCTTGGCAGAGGTATCTATAGCATAAAGTTTATCTGTGTCCGATGTGTAGATAACATAGTGCCAAGAGCAACAATTTTTAGCGGACCTGATCCAAAAGCAGTCTTTGAAAACAAAAGTGAGATTAGCTCTGTTTAAATCCCGGCTTTTAAACAGGCTAGGAATTTTTGTTGGTTTGTCTTCTTGTAGATGATAGTAAAGTTGTGCCATTAAGATCCTTCCTCTGTTGCCTCACATTTTAGTATACTCTGACATCCGGATTTTATTTGTTCTAAATAGTTTCTGTTTACTACAATAAAAAAATAGATATTTTGCATAGATTTTAATAATAAAAAAAGTTTAAAAATGGTCCCAGTAAACCTGGGTTTTTTGGCTGATAACATCCTCACATAATCATAGCCAAAGGCTGTCAAATCTTCATTATTTTCAGGAAGAACAGCCATGCTAAGAGATTGTCTTCTGGCTGTGTGTGCATGCCAATTAAACCTGGTTCCACTTCAGTGTGCATGCACAAAATACATTTTCCTCCACAACAAGACTAGGGGATGAAAGGAAAATGGTAATGAATTTTGAGAAGCGTTCAGACCTGAGCCAAGAAAGTGACAGTGGCACTTTTTCTCAAATAAAAGCTTCTGAAATTAAAGTATGTCATAGTTTTTTTTTAATAATGCAAAAGACATGATACAAAGTGATTACCTTAATAACTCATTAAGAGATGATATCAATCAAAGGAAGTGGTATGAAGCAATTTTTATTTGAGTGTTTATTTTGACTTCACAGCTTTCATGATTCATAACGTGAGCCATTATCATACATCAGATCAAGGACTGGAAGTTGAGATATTGTCCTCCAACATCATTTTAATATAACATTATTATCAGATGCTCTACTAAATAAGATTTAAGAGACTTGTGATTTAGTGAAATATACTTTTTTTCCAAGTTGTTTTAGTTAGAGGTAAGATGTGCTATGAACATTTAAACCTCCTCTGGCACACT
>CAAE01014716.1:610461-626190 GCA_000180735.1 Tetraodon nigroviridis
TTCAAGTACATGCAAGCCACTCGTGCTTGAAATTGCACAGTTCAAAGGGCACTGATTGTGGTTACACACTAAGAAAATCAAATATTGGCAAAGAGTGCCAGCCAAGCTTAGAAGAATTATAAAGGGAGGGAGAGAGCTGAAGAAGACAAAGCAGGAATGCAGGGATGATAATGACGAGGGCTTGATCAAATATTGATTGGCTCCAGTGGCACAGAAGGTGAAAGTGTTAAGAAATCCAAAATCAAGGAGGATTTGTCTCCAGTTTTTAAAAATTATATTCTCTCTGTAAGATCTGTTCCAAAAGGATGCAATTGGATAATTACCCTCCATCAAGGGAGGGGGTGACGTGACAGCTGGAGTTTGTTTGTCAGTTCAAAAAAACCCTTTAAGTTATGAACGGATCTGTCAGTCCTTAATAGTCATCATATCCTGTGATTATACAAGCACCATATCTTTAAAAAAACAATAACAGAACACAAAAACTCAATAACCAGTTTCATTTCATATTTACCCACTTGAATGTTACTGCAGAGAACAGAGCCCCCAAGAGTGGAAACTGACATTCATTCCCGTCACAATTTATCCTTCTATAGAAAAACCAACCAATTATTCACCATAAAGACACATGCATGGTCCTGCCAATGAGTCTGTCTGAATACAAATTTGAGAGGAATTATCGCGCTTGGTATTTTTCTCTGTGTGTGAATGAACGTCAGTAACAGAACTCATCCTCGGGCTGCTGGTTCTCATGAGACCTTCATTATGTGAGGACCGCAGGTTATTAATGAACTCTAAAAAACCTTTCTGCTTTGGGAATCACATGGAAGTATTTTTTTAAAAAGGCTGGTCGTTGAATAGACTCATTTTTTTCATTCCAAATTCTTGGTTCAATTTTCAGAAAGTTTGTCACTGCTCACTTATTTAGGTTGATAAACCTGAAACAAGCTGAAGATGACAGCCATATATCTACAGAAAGGTAATGTGGAATCTAGGAATTGTAAAGGCAAACAGCATCATATTAGTCTGAAAAAGAAAAAAAAAAGAGAGAAAAAACCCCAACCATTTGTCCTAAGGTGCAGATGTCCATTGTGCACTTCCCCTGAACCCAGCCTAAGAAGAGTAAATGCAAGACGCATAAATAAGTGAACACACTCTTTATATTCCCTCTGTACACAACCATCTTCTTTTATACCAGTGGGCGTGTTTCAGACAAGGTGAAAAGAAACAACCTCACAAATGCATCCAAGCTGGACATTTTACGCATTAAAAATAGACACATTACATTATTTAAAAATCAATAAAAGGCTTTTATATCACCATCATTGGTCAGCAAGTTGAATACCAAGCAGTGGTTTGGGGTTTGTGAAGAATGTTGTTGACTTTGTGTGCACAAGTCTGACTGTCTGCAGACATGGAGCTTACTGTCTAAACATCCAGCTAGCGACTTGTTTTATGTCTCATCTCTTTGCTATAGTCCTGTCTTTAAAAATCGTTCCACAAGTAAATACCAAAGTAATATTGTTGATGTAAATACAATATAGATTTTTAGAGTTTAATGATAAACGTAACCTGCAAAAGGTTTAATTTCAATATAGCTTGTTTATATAGTGGTTTAAAAAAAAAAAAAAAACAATTATTTGCATACCCTGGAAGTTTGTAGGTGCTTACTGATCTTGAGTCCTGCAGACAAGTTTTCTCTATGAATAATAAAAAACTTAAACTAAACAAAATGAGAAAGAATGTTTTGCAGGTTCCCTGTAGCTTGTCTGTATGACCCTACATCTGACCATTGGAAGAAATGCTTTTGGGAAATCAATGAGCACTGACAGATATGGGCATCTTGAGAAAGAGCTTTAAATAAAAATGTCTGTAAAACCGAAGCTGAGGGATTGGCAAAGCTTGAATTGAAAGAAAGTTGTTGATGGACTGCGCAGTCCTGTGCGACAAGGGTATACTATATTTTTCAGACAAGGCTACCAATGAGTTGCCTGATTCAGAAATGCCAGGGCGTCACAGACTGGAAGAGGATCCGTTCTGTCCTAACGTTACATCGGCGTCACAGCCCCATCCATCTCATTGACAGCTCCATGGCGTCAAGTGCTCATGGGTGTGACATTGCTGACATTGGAGCGTGCCCTCCACGCTCGCAAACATTACTGGAGCTTCGCGATGACTCACAGCACATCTGGAGGAGGAGCAACCTGATCCTTGTCCACTTCTTGGGGGGTCAATTAACAGGATGGACGTGTGGAGCCCTTTTATTTCAGCTGATTCTTTCAGTGCAACCCTGTGGCACTTACATGAGGTCAAAGTCATAAAATCTTTCAATGTAAAGTTGCTTGAGCTGCAGGGGATATGTTAGCCTCATGAAAACACGAGTGGTTTGTGGGTGAGGGGTTATTTGTAGACACCCTGCTTTATGTGTCATGTTATTACTTATAAAAGAACTGCAGAGTTAAAGAAAAGGGTAACCAAGGGTTTATGACATAACTCAATTTAAATATAGTCCTTGTCATTTTTTTATCGCAGGAACTTGTGGTAAAATAATAAATGTGGCTGGTAGTGGAGAGTAAGAGGTTCCGGAGCAGCTGAGACCATGGCCAACCTCAGATGACCATATCAACCCCCATTCACTTTTGTCATATGGATGATTTTGCATGCATGTGTGACTGTTTGACTTCCCCCTGGGATAAAAATTCCACATGTGGCACGTCACATATGGTTGATGTTAGCTGTCATCACTGCTTACTGCTCATCCTAGACCGGGGGTGGGAGGGGCACTCGGACTGCACACTTGCAATTACAGACATACAGGGAGAGCAGAAGCTGTTTTGAAAAAAAAAAGAGAGAGAGAGAGAGGCTAATTTGTACACTTACCATTCTCTAGGGTGAAACACACTGGAGAGGTTGATACAGGACAATATAGGAAAAGCCATGAAGTCAGTTATATGAAACAAAAATACTGAATAAATAGAGCAAAAAACAGAAACATACAGCGTGATAGATGTGGTGTCTAGAGTTATCCAAATTACCTTTGACCTTGACATATTAACTTAATGGCAGTTGCAATTATTCCATAGATGTAAGATACCAAACATTTTTCTCCTTACCTCAAGGGATTATCTTTGGTAGACACCACCTCATGTCAATGTTATGGCCAAAAACATCATTTCAGAAATAATTTTGGAGGTGTCAGAATGCGTTTGCCAATATTGCTTCGTTAATGGGTAATCAATGCTGCAGCAAGGAGATCACTCCACTTCTAGACAGATTCCATCGAGCTGCAAATCGACCATAGCGAATAAAGAAAGAATAGAACTGAAAGAAAGGAATGGCTTGCTGACAACTGCGAACCAACATTTTATTCCACAATAAGAACAGCTATTCTAAAAAGGAGGTCCAAAGAAAGAGCTGTGTTTCTAGTATTCATCCCCACTTTCTCAGTCCCTTTTCTCTTTTTGTCATCCTCATTCCCTCTGCAGGCTGTTGGCAGAGGATTGCGATGATGGGACGGGATGGATCTTTAATAGATTTGTCTCAGGCAGCACAATAGGAGAAGGGATCGTTGTTAACATTATAACATATCGATCGCTTCCCTGTCAGACAGGAGCTATTACTCACAGCAGCCCCTCCCCCCACCCACCCCCAAAGCCTCTCCCCACCCTACACACAAAAACACACATCTCATTTCACCATGACAGTGCCAGTCGGGGGTTTTAGCCCAAGAAGTCGTTATTGGTTCCAACAGAAGAACTGATCAAAGGAAGGCAGCGCTGGCAGCCAATTTGATCATTTTCTGCCCATTCCTCAACCATCCCTAACACAACTGCTGTTTTTCTTTAAAAGACACAGATCTGCAGTACCTCTCTCAATTAAATTCTTAGATGGCCGTGTCAGCAACCATTACTGATTATGGTTCCTTCACCATGGAACCAGCGATTTCTGCTGTCTGATACGAGCTGCCAGGACTGCTTTTCCTGCCGGAGCTACGGTTTACCGGTCAGCTCTGTTCTCCGCAGCGCTTAGCGCAGAAAATACGAATAATTGAGAATATTGTTGAAAGAAATTCTTCCATGTTTCAAAATCATTTCCTATACCTGTTAGTCCTATACTGTCAGAGTCACAACCCACATCTCTTCTTAACATCTCAGCAATCTTTCTCTTTTCCATCCTTAACTTTTGCACATAATGTGCAGGATACACAATAACACGTAATGTTTTAATTCACAAAGATTGTGTTTTATTTATGTTGTCCTTTCAATTACAATGCATTGGTTTTGTTGTGATTAGCAGCACGATCGGCCACCAATCAGTCAGCAGTGCAGAAACCAGACAGTCACCACGGAGGTAAACTCTTCACGCTTCTCTTTCATTTTGTGCCCCGATCAAGTCCATGAACAGGACTAAAAAGCTATTTCGACCTATTTTGGGCTGTTATTATATTACTGCAGTGACTTATAGGTTTTGCTTAATTGAAGATTTGTGATGGCCTTAATTTGATCACGTCTTTTTTAGGTCAACCGGCCTCATTTCCAAGACGTCCACCATTTCCTCCCGTTCGGTCTCATTGGGAAGGAGAAGAAAAACTTTAAGCGCCTGGATTAAACGGATGGCACTAATGTACCTCCACACAAAGTGCTTGACAATATGTTATCTGCCAGCCAGGAGAAAATGTGAAAATTCATTTCAAAACCTTCTTTGGCAGCCAAAGCTGCAAGTTAAAATAAGCAGTTCAGAAAACAATCATTATTTACTCATTAAGGCACTCACGGCACATTTATTTCTCCTTACTGCATGCAGCCCACTTCTTCAGCCTTCTTTAATTTGTTTCGTTAGCAGAGTTTCTCACCGGACCTTGAATACTGTTGAACTGACACATTCTGGCTTTCATGACAGAGCAATTAGCAAGTGTAAGGTTGAAAAGCTTGAGACCCCTGGGGTGCTCTTCTCTTTAGTGCCCTTTGGATGAATCCATTTGATAATGTCCCCACACTCGACATTACCGTGAGCTTGGTCCAATAATGACCAGACCCCTTGCCACCCAGGCTGGACCTCTCATTACAGGTCACAGAAAAGTAAGAGCTGGAACCACAAGGATGGCTTAGAACCACACCAAGATGTTCTGCATTGCAACACATTAACGCACTGCTGCAGAGGCTTGGAGAATTTTCAACAGCACTCATTTATTGGGTTCATTTCAGAAGATTTCTGCATGCCTCTTCCTCACATCCAGACTTGTTTGGATGTAAAAGCACATGAAGATTAAAATCAGACCAGGCAAGAACACTGATTCATCCCATGGATGTCTGATGATGATAATGATGATGATGAAAAAGGCTGCTAACAAAATGCAAAACTGATTTTCAATAAAATTCAGATTTCCTTTAGTTGAAAAAAAAAATGAAAATGGCCCTGGGCATGCCAAGAAACTACACTGAAATTCAATTTTTCAGCACTTTTTGCTTTTTAATACCACACACTTGTGTGTCTGGAAAAAATATTGTGTCAATAAAGTTCACAGCCAAAAACCATATCAAATTTTGGTCAACTTTTACACACCCATTTATAGTGTCAGATTACCCTGCAGGAATGACCTTAACCAGGAAAATCATTTTGTTTAATTTTTCACACATGTTGACTGCCGATTAGCAGGATCTGGTAAAGTGACTAGTCTTTTTCATTATACAATTTTCTACAAAAAAAGGATAATATTCATCATATTATATACAGCATTTTGCTGCATTCATGAATAAAATATGTTCAGGGACCTACTTCAACAGGCACCAATGTTTTATGGTCAAAAATAAGGCAAGAAACAGTTGGTGGATGCAGACAATAAAAGTATGAGCTGCAGGTTCTCTGATGTGTTTATGAGTTGTGCTGATGAATTACAACATGTGATTTAAGCTTTTCCAGTCGCTCATTTTAAAAGTTTTGAAGGTCTTATTATTCATGTTCCTGGGGGAGGGAGAAATTGCAAATGTGCATTTACTGCTACTATATTTTAACACATTCTGCTCCCCCTATAATATTTATCTATTCTTTCCTGAATGTGCACGTGTGCCTGGCTGCACTCTGATCCCTCTCAACGTTAAATTTGGCTGCAATGGCAGCTGCAGCGGTGGAAAAAAAACACAGCTGGGCTTTTAATGACTCAGTGTTAAACACTTTCCACTAACACAAATTGAATTTGACTTCCCTTGTGATGGAGGTACTTGGGTAGGTGTTTGTTCAAACGGCAAGGTGCTTAATATTAATGCTCGAAATCATTACAAATATGATGCTGGGTATCTTTTTATCTCTCTCTCGCCATGTTTGCGGCCCTTCTGCATATCTCATTCTCAGCCCGTCCACTGCAGTTGTTTTTGTCCTCTGCCGTCTCATTTACATTAAGGTGCATGTTAGCATCAGGATGATAAACGTTCGGCACTCACGGAAGGCAAATGAAAGTGAGGAGCAACTACAGAAAGCACCCACACATGAGGACGAGTGAATGTTTGCAACAAACGTGAAATAAAACAATGATTAAAGATTTCCCCTGGTCACAGGCATTTATTCCCTCCTAACACTACCTATAATTTACCTTCTTCACTTAACAAAGTTACCGTCAAGCAAATAATACACCGATCAGTTCAGGACTATATCAGCCTGTCAGAGAACAGCATTCGCTGGTGCTGGTAGATGTCTTTCTCACATCATCATTTTGTACCGGCGCATTGCACAGGTAATGGTTCGTGACAGAGTTTGCAACCTGTGGTCGTCATGTTGGCTGGGGAGTCCCAACGGTCCCGTCTGGCTCAGGAAGAGAGATAACAGCAGAGGGGAGTAGGGGTGTTCAGGTGGGGACCTCAGTAGGGTAAAAAAGGAATAACTTGTGAGGATTCGAATCTGCAAATGATAAACAGGCTTCCTTCCTGAGTCCAAGAGGAGCGGGCTCGTCCTCCTGACCAGTGGCCGATACGCCCACAGCAGCAGAAGCTGAGCCCGCTCCTCTGACGAATGATGATGACGAAGATAAAAGAAAGAGAACACACTGGGGGATTCTTTTTGGGCTGTATGAAGATGACAAGGAGGATGCTTGCACAAATATATATAATCAGAACTAGCACAGACAGTTGCAAATGTAGAGAATGGTTTCTTTCAGTTTTTCCCCAATAAAGCGGTGCTGATTCGGCAAAATTTAGATTTGAAATGAAAATATAGACACAGCTTTATACATATACATATATATATATATATATATATATATATATATATATATATGAGTTTCTACAGGTCTTGCAGAACATCAGAGCTTTTTAGTTTCAGCACATAAAGGTGTTCTTAAAGTTAAGGAAACACTCAACTGATTTGCAAAGAACTAATATGTTTTGGTCTGGTTTTCATCTTGGTTTTATCAATCAATAAACAACAGTAAACCAAATTAGAGCTCAAGTAAGGGGGGGGTTGAAGCCAGAACCTCCGGACTGCCCAGTGATGGCAGGTGTAACTAAGTCGTTTATTAATGTAATCGTAAATTTTGTGACTTTCCATGATTTCCATGTCATGAGAAAGGCCAATTCCCTACATAAGAGAGCATTTCATGGAAATTTTAAGCTTCAGTTAACATGTTTCCTGTCTCACAAGAAGACCTCTGCATGATTGGTGCTCGACTCTTGATATTTATCGTCACAAATCAGCTTCGTAGTTATATGACGTAATGCTAGCGTCTGCCTTTTGGGCTTAATTCATAAGGGCTTGAATTTTAGAAAGGCATGGCAAAAGATAGACAGTTCAGAGCTACAATGGCAGAAATAAAATCTCAACTTCTAACACATTTCATTAAAATAATGCAGAAATTTCAAGAGCATCGTCACAGTGGCTCCCAGGGAGAAACACACTGTCATCTGAATCTAGGTCATTTTGCAGGGACATTTACCAGCAATAAAACTTCAGATTCTTTTCGTATTCGCCTGATATTGAACCAACTTAAATAAAGGACAAAGCTAAATATTGTGGCTAAACGCTGAAGGACAAAGCATGAGCTCAGTGTCAGTCACACTGAATTTGCAAACAATACTCTGGCAATTGTAACAATATTGCAATGTTCTGTTACACGATAGAACGCCACTGTCCACAGGGACAGGCTTGTTGCAAGAGGAGACAAATTCTGTTTAAACACATCTGTTTATTGGCCACACTGTGGGAATTCACAAAATAATAACCCACTGTAGGCAGTAGGAGAGAGCTGGGATAAAGGGATCTAAATCCACGATGTGGACAAACAGAAAAGCTGTTTCCCTGGCATCATCCTCCCCTCTGAGATTACATGTCTCTCGTTTTCATCATAACATCCAAGTTGGCTCACTACTGTTAATAGGACAGACCTCAGTACTTATCCCATCACATTGCAGTGGCCTGAAAAACAGAACCACAGTGGAGCAAATGGGTCCCCCACATATGGGTCTTTGCTGATGCACACATGGTTTGCGCTTCACTTTTTATATTGTTTTTAAATAAAGAAATAACATTCAGAGGAGTTTTTACAACAGCAAACTTAAGCGTTTTTTTTTTTTTTCCTTTCTTTCTTTCGAGTGAAATGGGAGAATAGTCCCATTAAGTTGGAAAACAAAGCTGTGGGCTGCATCCAGGTGGACAGCAGAGAGGTAATATACTGTAGCCGCAGACGGCAATTCCCAGCCTGTGGTGGGCTGAGGCGGTCTCTGCAACCCTCCTGGTCCTTCAGCCTGTCCTCATTCACTCATCCAATATACCTCCACGTCTGCAGGCTAAAGCCCATAAACTAGAGGCTTCATTTCTCCACACTATTTAATGTGTTTGCTCCTTCTGAGCCCCACTCCAAACCTGCCAAATGCTTGCCTGACATCACATTTCTTAGTCTTTGCAGCAAACAATATGGGCTCACTTTGTGGCAGCCAGTGGCACCAACACTGACATAAGCTGCCGCGATGAATTACTTCCTAAAATTGCTAATTAAACCGTCAAATTGCCTAAATGTTGCAACATTTCTTCCACCTGCCATGCAAAAATGTTGACCGCACTTTATTTTTGTGTCAATACATTGTGATATGTTTTCCATTCCAAAGTTTTTTTCCGTAGATGTCAGCTAGGATTTTGAAATCTTAATTTCTGTATTGGTCACGGAGCCTGGTTCAATATTTGACAGATCCTGTGATTGCAAGTGAGCAGGTTTAGTGACTGATTACTGCACATCAGAATTGCATGCACTTCCACAACACAGCCTTCACGGAGCTCATGTTTCTGCACTTTCCTTCTGTTTAAGTTAAATAAACTTGAAATACTTTTGTTTAGCAGCAAGTTTACAACATGAACTGAAAAGTGACGTGGAAGGGGTTATGCAAGAAATGGTCTTCACCAAAACATATAATGTATTAATGCTAGGAAATGCTTTAAAATGCAGTAACAATGCATAAAACATCAAGTGCTCATTATTTATTAAATAGTAAAGCAAAAGTATGAGAAATATCAGTAACAGAAACAATGTTTTTGGTGAGTAAAGACGGTCATGCAGGGTCAAATAAAGACTAGTTTTACCAATGTATAAATATATTGTTATTTAGACATAGCAAGGTAAAGGTTAAAAAGGTCTGGAGGACATGCATGCCTTTCCCACTGGTCATTTTAGATTGTAGGGGAGGAAGAAGTAGACGGACCGGGGTACCCGATGCCTTCTTTAGGCAAGACATCCCTCAGGACACACTAGTGTTGTCTTGAGCTGAATGATCCAGGGACAGCATTGATTCCATTAGCTTAGCAGCTAATGAGCAGTGCACCTGGGTCAGCCGTTTACTATCCCTTTGTCCAAATCACGCACCAAACATGCCCAGAAGGAGGAAAAGATGAAAAGTAAATGTGCCATCTTGAATCCGGCTTGGCCTTCATTTTCCACCTACTATCTACTCATTTTTCTGAGTAGATAACATAAAATAGACACAGGTTCAACTAAGCACCACAGTCTTTCACCTTCCACTTCACCCACAATTAACTGCAGATCGCTGTGGATCACAGAATTTCAATGAAGTTGCACTGTAGCACAAGATCAGCTTCCAAGGCGATTCTTAGAAAAGGTACAAGCAGTTGCTTCCTCCAGTGGCCAATTATAAGCAAAGGCAATTACTCTGAATTATGTGCACTAGTTTAACTATATACTATACTTTCAGCCAGCTTATTCACATTTTTCACGATGTCTTCTGATGAGTGTGCTTAAACAACTGTTAAATGATTTTTATCAATGTATTGGCATAGTCCTGACACATGAACTTGTGGAAGGAAACTATACCAAGAAGTTACAACAAAGTTTAACTTTATTTACTGTTTGTAAATATTACCATCCTCATTTTATATGTTTAGGCTTTTAACACATCATAGAAGGTTGTTTAAGGAAGATGTTTCTGTGCAAAGTAGCAACGACGGCCAAGTTGAGAAAAGCAGTGCAATAACAGTGTGTGTTTTATTTGTGCAACACACAGCTATAGAGTTGTGGTGACACATGCCGAAGATGAATTTCTTTAGTTGATATTCAGTATGCACATGTAGCACTTTATTAGTCTGGCTAATCTCATTAGCCTGATTAAAAAGTGACTTTTAAATCCTGCATGTATTTGCAGACCACACTCGGAACAAAGCATCGGCTCTGCAGGACTGTGGCTTAGAAATTGAATAGTGTAAAAGCAACAATGCTTGTGAGACCAGAACATTTTTCACTTTCACATTCAGCTTCACCACTCAACATTCACTTGCTAACATGTTTATTGATTATTTGTTCTGCCACATCAGGAATTAGTCGATATAATGCAACAGCAAGAGGCCACTATTTCGAAAAATTCAATAGCCTCATGGAGTTAAAGCATGAGGACTATACAGATACAATATCATAATCAGTGTTAAACAACAGAACATGCATCCCTGGGCAAATTTACAGTATACTCAAATCACCTTTAGGCTCCCAAAAGCTGACAGATATTGACTTTTTTTTTAAATATCTGACTTTATTATCTGTGTCTGGTTCCTCGTAAAGTTAGGCAGATCCTACAGGAACTATAGACATGCACCCGCCCGCACGCATGCACACATACACGCACGCGCGCCAGGGCTGCTGTGCCCTATTCAGCAGCAGACCTATCCAAAATGCCCCGGCTGACGTCTGACTCTGAGCATTCACTTCCACCTCTTGCTTTGCAAAGCCTGTGCCAAGAGGATTAAAACTGGAGTCCTGTAGGGCCACGCTATGCCATCTGGACAGGGCTGATCTGGGAGCAGCGCAGCCAGCCATAGCTGCTGAGTCTAGAAAAGCTCGCTAACGACGCTAAAACACGACTTTTCGTCTCTGAGAATATGCTCAAATGTCATCAGCACTTTAAATAATGTTTGCTTTCCCATGTTCCATTGATAAAAAGAGAAGTGCAGAAATGTACCTTTAACCATAACCTATTTTTTGCATCAATAATCCTATTTGAAATATTAACTGGTGTTGTATCAATGATCTTATTTGAAATATTAAAGAAGAATGAATTTATAGTTTTAACAAAGGGGCTGCTACAAAGCCTGTGGATGTCACATTAAAACAAATGTAAAGAGAAATGAGCCAGTCTGTGACGTCCATCCATCTTAGGACAAGTTAAAAAAAAACAAAACAAAACTAAATGTTAACGCCTCAATACCCTTTCCCTAGTATGATGTGTGCCACCTCTGATTCCCCCCTTTCTTATCTAAGGTTTAATTTCAAAGGTGAAAGCCTGCGGTCGCTCCAGGTCTCTGTGGGGGGGAAGGGCAGGCTGGGCTCTGTCGTTAACGCTGGGAGAAACCAGTGCATCAAACCACACACAGTTTGAAAACAGGAGAATTTAGGTCAACGTAAGAGACAAGTGCTTGACTTCAGAGAAAGTTTTGATGTTTAGATGATGTAATTCCTTTCTCTGAGCTGATCTCTGTGGGGAAGGGAGGCAGCGCTGCCTTCCTTTTATTAGCTTTCTATGTGAGATGTTATGGGTATTAGCAGGAGCCAGCTGATGCCTCATGCAACTGCACTCCCCTTTCCCCCTCAACAACAATGCAATATTCCTTTCATCTCATTATTTACTTTCTAAATAGTGCAAGGCTACACCTATTTTACAAATGTAGCACTTTACTCTTTTTAACAAAAAAATTGGAATTTTATTCCTCTGTTTCAGATCATTTCTCTGCAGCAGGATACACATATCTCTGATAGCACCCTCATACATGATATTTGGCCTTTTTTTTATTCATCTTTTTTTATTTTTTAGGCCCATATGATCACATGAGCTCCTGACAAAAGACACATCTGCGAGGCTCGGAGTCCAACACCCCCGTGACCACTGCGGACACCACTGGATGCCATTAGGAGGCTGGGGAGGTTGTGGAGTTGGGGAGTTGGGGGACGGCCCAGTTGTTAAGATGCTTGATGATGAAGCTCTCCCAAGGCTCTGGGGAACTAGAAAGGGGGTTGGGGGGCCACCGCTGCTTCAATCACAACACACTGAGAAAGCACTACAACATCTCTCACATGACATCTTTCTCACTCTCCCTTCTTTCTCTCTCTTTCCTCCTCACTTGCTCTCTTTCACATGTGTTTCCTCCCTCACTCTGGTGCATGCACACAGGCTTCTTTCTTTCACTTTGCATCTCTCCCTCTCTCTCTCTCCCTCTCTCTCTCTTCTTCCCCTCCTCTCCCCCACCCCCTCCCTCGCTCAGTCGTCATTTCTGTAGCAGAGCAGCCAGACTCCACTTTGGTGCGGCTCCCGTGCATTCTGCAGCTAGTCTCACGGTCTCGTCTCTGATAAGTCGCGCAGGCATCGGCTCTGTGACAGCGTAAGCTCACACAACACACAGATGGCGGAATAATGACAGAAAGGCAAAGAGCATAAAAGCAGGTTGAGCAGGATTTTTTTTTAAAGGAGTTGAAGGAGCAGGAAAGAGTTTAATTAAAAGAAAGAAGGACAGTTTGATTCAGTGAATATTTGGATTTTTCTGCCTTCATCACTGATCCAAAGTCCCCCACTGAAGGTAAGAGTGTTTTCTTCTTTGCTCCTGCAGGCATTTGACACATATTCCTGATTTTAAATCCACTCTCATCAACTCCTCGCTCTTGGTCCACACGCAGACCTTTTGCAGTAGTTGATGATGTTGCCATCATGCTATCAGTGTCATCACCTCAGCCCTCACCTTAATGGTTAAGTGAAATAAAAGGTGCTCCAGCTGTTCCCTCCACAATGTTTTTCAGCAAAACAGTTGTAGTTTGAAGTCGGAGCACACAGGAGCATTGCTGCGTGTCTCTGGTGTTTTCAGTCAGAGTGTTGGGAATAAAACAAGAATTTTCTAAGTCTTAATTAAAGCAGATGGAAGCACATCTGAAGCGACAGTCTGAGAAAAAAAGGCTGGGTTGCGTTTTAAATCGGCATTGTCCGAGACCCAATCTGCATAGCAAGTGGCACTGGCAAGTTGGAGGCTCACACAGGGAAACCTCTTCATTACTGAACAGCAGATTAATGAATCATGTTTTACAAAGCAAGAGCCCTGAGAAGAGCCACAGGTCTGCAGCTGGAAACATCAGCGTCTCTTTTCAGATTGAGATTAATGCAGCTGTTTGCACACAGGGTATATGAGCAATGTTATTAGTGGCCTAAGACTATTCTTTTGGCATGGAAAGGATTAGAGAAAACAATCTGAGAGGCTTGACAGAGTGTGATTTGCTGGGAAACACAGGATCAGAGATGCGACCCCGCTCCAGTTCAGCGGCAGCAGATGCTTGTTCGGATGAAAAAAAGGGGAAGAAAAAACCAACTTAGAATTATACCCTCGAGCAGCGCTCACTATCTGCCGTGAACTTAAATTTGACTGCCACATTAACAGACACACTGGAAGTTGTCCCATCGTTACAGTTGCATCTCCCAAACCTTTCAAGGCATAATTACAGAGCTGCGCCATCAGATGCATCTGGAAGTGAAGCATCTGGCTGTCACAAAAGACGGGCATAATCCGATGACAACTGCTACTTTGTGGGGCAAAGTTCATCATCTCTGTGATAAAAAGTACAAATGTGGTTGTGTATACAAGAATCCCAGTCTGGCTGCTAAAATATGCCTCATGGATGCTGGCTCTAGCTCCAATTGTCTTATTACCATTGATAATAAATATAAATAATAAGTAGATTCATCTTTCAATACATCTAATATAAGCAGCTGCACCGCTAAATGACCAGAGTCTCCTTATCGGCATTCTGCTAAAAACACCTGCTTCGGAATAATCAAATTATACTCCAAGGCGCCCACTTCCACAGGAGAAGGGGAGCTGGCCCCTTTGAGCACAGAGAATCTCTGTGCAGGAAATAAGCATTCAGGACATGCAGCAGCCAACCACTCAGGTATTACAAATGCATTAGAGTCACCTAAATGAAAATGAATGCGGTATACTTGCGGTGCTCATAGCAACAACGGACCACCGGGTTCAGAGCAATATCACAACGGCACAAACTATCTTTTGATGCTGTGATGTGGATATAATGGTGGTCAACTTGTTAATTTTCCTGCGTGTGCTTATGTTTACAGTTAGGTGAGCTTTCAGATATGCTCCTTTCAAACCTTAATGCAGTTTCTGAAATGCTCAATCTGAACATCCTCAAAGGAAACGTCATGGGATGCAAATTTTGCCTGCAGTGAGGCGCCTGTCCCAGACAGGCTGGAAGATCACCTGCTCTTAGTTTGACAGGTTCTATTAGGATTCAACAGAAAGGTCAAATGCTGCTTTTAAATTAAAGCTGGTGTCCACTGAGCTGTGCTCATATCTGCCATCTGCTGCAGTCTTTGATTGGGGTGAGCCGTTACTTGTGAATGTACCCCGAGTAGATCAACAGGGATCGGTCAGGTGGATCTGTGACCTAGCACTGCTTGTTCAAATAACCAAGGAGAGAGACAGAGGTGGGTTTTTTTTTTCTTTTTTTTTTTAAGGATTTAAATTATTGGTTGTCACCACACTCTCTCGTGCCTTTGACACGCTCACGTCTGCACAATTCCACTCCGAGTAGGAGCATCTGAACACGCATGGGTTTTCCCGTGAGCATTTCTGCAGTAAGAACGACCTAGCTGTCGGGAATGTCCCTGCATAGTTTAAAGCACCTGACTGCTAATTAGATGTTGGACATGTTTGTTATGTCTGCAGTTTCAAGACCAAACTGACTGGTAGAACAGCCGTTTCTCCCACTGATAAAACACTGCAGATCCAACCACAGCTTCTCCAGCTCTCAGGCAAATCATTAGCCGCAGTCCTAAACATCTCAAATTAAAGTCTTGCAGTGATGGATGACTCTCAACCTCCAGGAGATATTGCCCACACTGCTGCTCTGAATGATAGGAGACTCTTTGCTCTACTCAGCAATTATTTATATAGATTTGTCTCTGTTCATTTGTTAGCTGATTTTGGACAAGGTGTTACTTCCCCTCTGTGGCAGAAATACTCCACAAGAGATGCAGCCTCGCAATTCTCAGGTTCTTTTCTGAAAAGCATCAACATCTCCTTCCTCATGTTACACGCCGCTGTTTGAGATGTCATAGGAAGGAGGGAAGGCGAGAAGTCGACTGAGGACACAAGGATACAACGTTTTGTAACAAGAAAGGTCAG
Organism: Tetraodon nigroviridis; assembly: GCA_000180735.1. Lineage (NCBI taxonomy): Eukaryota > Metazoa > Chordata > Actinopteri > Tetraodontiformes > Tetraodontidae > Tetraodon > Tetraodon nigroviridis. The sequence goes on from CAAE01014716.1 coordinate 626,116, forward strand.
CAGCTGAAGATCAGAGCTGGTTTACAAAATAATCAGCCTTCTCATTGTTTGAATTTTTATATTTTCTTTCATCTA
>CAAE01014716.1:650006-662571 GCA_000180735.1 Tetraodon nigroviridis
ACACACACACTGCGAAAGACACTCAAACATACCTTCAGATTGCTTTTGCTCTAATATTGCCGGAGTAAAGTGATCCCCTCACACTCACGTCACATTAGTGCTGCTCTTAGACCAAACCCAGACGAGAGGGGCTACTATGAGAGTGTGTGTGTGTGTGTGTGTGTGTGTGTTTTTTTGTGTTTTTTTCTTTGTGTGTGTGCGCGCGCGGGTGCGGGGGGAGTCTGAGTGTCTGCTTTGCCTTTTAAGACGCTAATATTTTGGCACTCGATAAGTAGGAGGAAGCAGGGATGAGGTTAGCGAGGTTTTGGCAAGGGCGCAGTAGGTACAGGCCTGAGAAATTTCCACATGGCAGTAAAATATCTGCCACTTTACTTGCCGACTTTCTAATATTTGCCAGGTGCTCATTGTGGACCTCTTTTGTCCGTGTGTGTGTGTGTGTGTGTGTGTGTTTGTACATGTGTGTGTTTTAAGTCACATTTGGAACAAATTGCGGACTCCAAACCAGATCAGGCCTTGCTCCGGGACCAAATTGGTATCCACTATTTGTGAACAGTTGCATTCAGGCACAACTGAAATATCCTGTTGACCTCATCAGGATTAGATTATAGGGTAAAGGTAATGGCAACTGTTAGAGGTAGGTATGTTTTGGTTATGGGTAATGGTTACGGTAAGCCTCTATAAAGGAAAAAAATAAAAAGGTCTGTGTATGTCAGTGTGTGTTTTAGCAACAGTTGTGAACCCCCTCGTTCTTCAGCAAAGCTTAGTCACGGCTCTGCTGCACAAACCCCGCTATCAAACCCTGTAAAACAAAAAAAAAGGATCACTCTCTGCAGTTTGTGTAAACCTCAAATGAACTTGTAAACTACACATCTGTTGATTTATTATTGAGGATGTTCCAGTCGCGAAAGCCAACAGTGTTGAAGACCACATGAATGGTTTGACACACTTTTTCTTTTACGTTGACTAACGGTTGGAGGTTTTGCAAACGTTCTCCGAAACGTACCCCAGGAACAGCGACCGTAATGGAGGTAGCACAAACTCTGCTGTGTGTGTGTCTGTGTGTGTGTGTGTGTATGTGTGTGTGTGTGGGGTGAGGGTGTTTGTGTGTTGCTCTAGTTGCCCTGTATTGGTGAATGGACTGGAACTTCAGTATTTTTGGCAACAAGCGGGACAGTCGGCTTTGAAACTGCCATAGACCCTCCCACTCACGGCGTTCTGTATTAAAAATGATTTCCTTTTCTAAGCAAATATTATTAGCGGGATGCAAAGCTGATATCTAATGAGATCCACCTCCAAAATTCCAATTATAAATGTAATGCTTTTCTGTTTTTCATTTACAAAAGTGTGTGTGTGTGTTGGTGTGTGTGTTTGTTCGTGTGTTTGTGTGTGTGTGTGTGTGAGAGTGCGAAATTACAGTAAACACCCACAATTACAGAACTGTATGAAGTGATTTTTTCATGTCAATTTTAAATTTAAATTAAAATGTCCTAAATATTTCTGAATAAAGTTTATTTGGGAAAAGCCACCTATTTCCTTTTTTTTTTTTTTTTTTTTCATTACTGCAAAACAGTCCCTTTTATTTTGGTTCATTTAAAGGGAAGAAATAAAGTACGTACAAATGCACAAAGAAATATGGTCTCCTTCAGATCCTAGTTTTCATCTGGAGTTTCCCAGCGAAAATTCCAGGATTGGTGTCCAACTTTGCAGCACCAATTCATAGCCTGAAAACAAAAATGTCAACATAAAACAAATGTATAACTAACTAAAGTCTTAAAAGAGGAAACCAAATCTAAATGATGTGATTCTATCCCTGAATAGTTTGGCAGGGACTGGACGTGTTTGAAAATCAAACAAACTGGCAGAACATTATCGTTCTAAACTTCTAAGTGGCCTGCTCCGCGCAATGGCACAGACACACACATAAAACAGGCAGACACACAGCAGAGCACATGCCTACAGTCGCACTTCTCAGGAAATGACATCCAATCACCTTTCAACTTCCCCTAAACAGAACAGTCTTTTGAGTTTGTGTTGACATTTCGCAGGTCTTGTTTCCTCTAGACACACCTAAAACCTTTCCTTATATGCTGGAATAACAGGCAGCAGATTTTTTTGTGTTGACAGAGTTGTGAGTCTTTGCATCCAGAAGAATGTTTAGAGTACAATGTGTGACTAAATCCGTTTAACTGTAGCTTGAATAGACATGATTTGAGTTAAAGAGCTGTTTATATGTTTCACTAAATACTTATTTGCGAATACATGCAAAAATAAATAAATTAAAGAGAGTCAAGACTGATCTACCTCTTTTAAAGCTGACTTTGCTTCTTTATTTATTCTTGCACAAAACTGCAGCAGTTTTGTGTAAACAGAACTTATTAAAGCGCGTGGCCCATGTTTGTATTATTGCACTGAGGGGTTATTTCAGTAAAAACAATTCACTTTACACAAATCAAACACCTACAGATTGAGGAAAAATAACTATAATAGCAAAAAAAAAAACTAAAACATTTTTGTCTTTAAATTATTATAAATTAAAAATGTATGTGCAATTTGTGGTGCTTCCAGTCATTTAGGATAATGCGGGGGGGAGTAAAAGGAGTCAAGACTGATGCTCTACTACGGGAGGAGGAAGAGTAAATTGCAGGTCAAGGATCCATGAGAAGAAAAAAGCAAAAGAAAAGAAAACACCGTGTCGGCATTTTGACTGATCAGTTGAGCTGTGCCTACGACCTATTGTAAGCTATAATATATGTTAATTTTTTTATTGTTTTAAGCTTAGCTGTATAAAAGGAAAATGGTTTTTTTCATTAAATTAATACAATGACAAGCTTTAAATATTAAAAACATGACTCTTCTAAAGTTGACAAGTTACTGATTATAAAAATATAAACGCATTGAATATTGTTTCCTTTATACTTACATTAAAATTCTTTGGTGGGGGGTACTCCAGTCAGGTTTTTTTTTCTAAATGTGTTGGTAGTTTAAAGTTACGCAGTTTAGGAAAATAATGTTTTCAGAAGGAAATTGCCAGTGTTGATTATTGCTTTGCGTCGAGTGTGGCTGATCCGCAGGGAGGCGCTGTGCGTCCGCGGCTGTGCGCCGAGCTCGGAGAGCCAGGAACGGGAGAGGAGAGGCGCGGAGACGCCAGCTACAGACTGGGGAAAACAACAACAACAACCCAAAAAATGGATGTATAAGCGCGTAACTGCGTGTTTATGGGGCTAAATAATAAAAATGTTGCTACTCGGAAAAAAAAAAAAACCAACAACGGTAAAATTCAGCCAGTCTTTTGAACACGTGAATGTGAAGTGTCTGCAAAAGAATGCTGCTGCAACCAAAATTAGAAGCAAAGGTGAACAACCACATAAGTCTGTATGCATGACCTTTTTTCAAACAATGGTTCAATTCTGATATCTTCATGAACGCTTGTCGATGTGGTCGCTTTATTCTCAGAGCAACCGCTTTAAACTTAACCCCTCCTGCTGGTGCCCCGGGCTGTCTCTCTCTCTCTCTCTCTCTCTCTCTGTGTGTGTGTGTATATATCTCTCCCTCTCTCCCTCTCTCCCCGTTATTCCTCCTTAGCCACTGTGCGCTTCATTCCACAGCAGAAGCCGAGTGGAGCAGACGGTCGGCGGCTCTTTGCGCGGCAGCCAAAGCTGACAGTACCTCGCTCAGGGACTTGCCTCCACAACTCCAGGCTCTTTCTCCGCCGGAATACCTCTCTGCCGCGGACGCACGCCTGCCCGGGACTGCACGCCATGGTTGTGACAAAAGTGGGGCTCTCCCTGCCTGCGCTTCTCTGGTCGTAGATAAAGTATTTGGATGACCTGGAAAAGATTTTTTTTGAAAGGAAGGGTATGATATTCTGAGGGACTCTAAAGAATTGATTGCTGGGAATACTCTCCGGATGCGAGCGGCGGGCTGGACTACCTGTTTTCAGCTGTTTCGCTCTGCGCGAAAGGGCGAGGAGGTTTGAGCAGGTTTATTGAGACGCATTGGAGATCCCTGACACGGGTGCAAGGCTGCACTCTCCCCACAGTCTACACCAGGGCTCCTTCATCCTATGGACAGGGGACTTGACCTGTGTTACGCAGGGGTAACACTGTCCCTGGAGATTTGACACAGCTCGGACTGGGACTGGGACCGGGTGCGCTGTGCGTCGGATTGGATTGCCGCTGCTGCCCCCCACTCCTCTCTCGTGGGTTTATTTACATGTCCGACCAGACTGCCTTATGACAATGGATTACTTTCTGCTTTTGTGCAGCCTCTTGCTGCCCGTGGTATCCGCCGTTGAAGGTAAGAAATCTCCTCTTCAGCTGTTGTTTGCCATGCCCAGCGCATTCTCTCCCCCCTCTTCCCCCCGTCATGTGAGCCCATCGCCCGGCAGAAGCTGGGTGCCGCAGCGGGTGAGGCTCCTGTACACCCAAGTTAGCTCCCTTTTTCTCCTTCATCGGCAATTGTAATTCACATAGTTTAACAAAGTGGCCATCTGTGTCCTTTTAAAGGATCGCTAATAGCATTAATGACTTTACGCAGCCAATTACTGTCGCCGGTGATAGTGCTGATCCACAATTGTTATGCGCAAGCAGCCAAAGCTCATCCATTTCCATCGGAGTTGTGTATTACTTTTGGTCAGATCAGCCATCTCCGGCTGCCGGGGCTCCTCTTCGCTGCTGAAAGACAGAAGCGCCGCTCTGTACCCTCACCGGGGAGTCGCGGCTCCAAGCTCCAAGCCCCCCCACCAGATACTTTCTCTCGGACGGCACCGTGTATTTTAAGGCCGTGCTCTGTCTGACATATGGCCCGCTGATCAGAGGTCAAAGTGCACACTTCTAAATTCGAATAAAATTCAATTGCGTGATTCGGTTTTTAGAGCAGTTTTCCTTTTTTCCCTTAAAACACAACATGTATGGAACGTAACTTCGCCTGTAAATTCTCTATATCGACAAGAACTTTAGTCACCATTAGTTCATTTTAGTTACTTTTTTGTTCATTTGTATTTTGTAGCAATCGCTTCTGGGTTTTTTTTTTTTTTTTTTAACCTTTTTGCGTAAAAAACGGTGTGAATATTTTATTTTATTCTTTACAGCGAGCGGGGAAAAACTCATAAGATTCTTTTTCATGTCCATACGGTTCAGTTTGTCTCACTTTATTTGTAAAATATTCGGAAAACTAAACTGTAAATGAAAGGAAGTCATAAAAGAGGAGAGTGGAGCCCACGTAGTCGATGTCCCGGCTGGTTTGTGATGCCAGAAGAAAAGTAGGACAGTGGGCCAGTTGCTCAGTCAACGCCTTTCTCTTCTTTCCTCCCTATTTCCCTCGTGAAAACAAGCCATTTGTGACGTTTAACAAATAGATTCTTCCTTTTTTTCCCCCAGCAAGGTAAATTTCCACTCGCTTTTCGTTTTAGTTTTTGCGGTCATCGTGGCGAGGCTAGAAAACTTACTGAAAACTGGGGGGAGAAAACAACACAAAAACGCATCTTGGCTTCTCTTAAGTGTTCCCCTCCGTCCAGCTGGCCTCTGTGGGCCGCGAGCTCGCCTGAGTTCCGCGGTGGGCGTCGCTGCCCCCCTCAAATCCCCGTTTGGATAAATTGCTGTTCGCCGCTGCGCGCGTCCGCCGGTGGCGCTTGGACGCAGGCGACGCCTTTCTGGGGGACTCCTTTGCCATCACCTCTTAATCACGAGTCTGGAGTTGATTTTGGTGATTGCCGCGACGGTTCGTGATGTCAGAATTCTAAATTCAAAAGATGGGTCTGAAAAAAATAAATATATATTAGATTGATCAGGGTTGGAACGCGAGGGGAGCGTTTCCTGATCGTGACCACTTTGCTCCAGGATCGTAAACGTGGAGCGCATGCGGTGACCCTTGAGGGCCACCGGACCTCCTTTGGGCACTGCTGACTAAAAAAAAAAAAAAGAAAGAAAGAAGTCTCCAACGGAAGAGGAGAGCACAGAGAATACGGAGAAAGAAAGAAAAAGCAGGGAAAGGGTGGAGAGAACAGCTTTTTAATGGAAAGTAGCTCGCGAAGGAAGCTGATCAATCTAATTAAAACTGAATCATTTTCCTACATTTGTGACTCACTGAAACTTTTTTTCTTCTTTTTTTTATAATGCATGCAGATGATTAATGGCCGCTGGTCGGACTCGGGCTGTCTCTGAGTTTAGGGGGAAGAAAAGTGGATTCTTCGTGTGTCGCACTGAGTCCAGAGGTCACCGAATTGGGAGAAGCGCTCTAAATTAATTACTTTTTCAGTATTTTTCTCCGATGTTCATTCCCACTCACTGCATAAAAGCTGCTCCCCACGTTTCCAATCTTGTAAATTTGTTTTTTTTTTTTGATTAATTAGAAAAGCGCGGACTCTAATTACGGGCGTAACAGTCATCCTCCCTTCGGTTCCGGACTTTTAAAGGCAGCAAACAAAATCTGATCGTTAATATGAAACAGCTTTTCCACTTAACCTCTTCCGCAGCTCATTTGAGAAAATGAGCAGTAGTTCAGGGTGATTAGTGTTTTCTTTTTTTCAATTTTCGGATAATGTGATTAAACTTTTAAGAGTCGGGATCCAAACGTGTTTTAAGTCTGACTGTCTGAGAATCCTGACCTCCTAATTCCTCTTCATTTTTCCTTCTGCCCTCGTTAGAAACTCATTATGATTTTATGCCGGGAAAGTGAGAATCGCGGCGGTGCTGAGGTCAAAGTATTCGGTGGCCTCGGTGGGCGGCGGAGGCCTTGACTGTTGATCGGCGCGCCGAGGAGACGGATGGCGTCGATGACAGTTCTCCGTGGCGCACAGGCGCTGCGGCTGCTCCTCGCTGTAAATTACGCGTGACGGAAGAAGGGAGCGCGGAACGGCCCGAGGGCTGGCGGCGCCGAGTCACTCCGTGACCCGAGAGCGCACCTGCGTCGGCGATATTGATCAGCTGACAATCTGAGCGCGCGCGCAGACATACGCACGCGTTATCTGCGATCGTTCAAGGACGTGACGTCGGCGGCGCTTTACCTAACAAACTTTTTTAGATTCTATTTAGTCCTGTAAATTGTAAGTTTTTAACCCAATAATTTGGAGCAAAGCCTAGACTCTTTTCTTGTCGCCTGGCCACATTTTTCTTGTGTTTTCGGTGACTAATGGGTCCTTATGGCTCCAGCCGGGGTTCCCCTCTCGATCGCAGCAGTTTTGCCTTCTATTTCCGGCGACGCTTTTCGGGGAGTGATTACGCACACGCAGGTCCTTTGGAAGCCACGTTTATGTGTTTATGTCGGTGAGATCACACCTCCACGGGAGTTCTCCTGTGCCTGTTTGCTGTTGGCAGGTTTCTTACTGCTCAGCCGTGATGTATTCTCCTGCCTAGTATAACAGAGAAAGTGGTCTAGAAAGTGGTCACCTGCGCGTTTTATTTATGATTAGGGTTGCTGTCATTTTCTTTTCTAGCAACGTAGCTGTAAATAATAATCAGTTAAAATGTTGAATAATAAATGACTTTTTTTCCCCAAAGCATCACGTTTAAGATTAATGTAAAATTCTTTAGCAATTTGATGGAAGTAATTATTTTGGTGCGCCTTTATGACGCGTGTATTCCTTGAAATCACGATTAAATAAACCCTGAGCCGTCAGAAACTTTTATACTAAAACCTAACAGTAAAGAAAATCAACGTTCCGGTTTTATTTAATTACTTCTCGTTCATAGGAAACAGCACGACAAAGGAAATGCGGTTGTATTCAGAAGATTTTATCCTCTCAAAACTAATAAAAGCAATGAATGGAATGAAGCAGTGGTTTTACTTGGGACTTTTAAGGGCCTCTTCTGCACTTAGGAGACTTTTAATTGCGCAAAAGCGCGCTTTTGTCCCCCACATTAAAGCTGTCGTAAACCTAAAGTGAGGAGCTCCTCGTCTAAAATGATAAATTTAGGGTGAGTGTTGGTGCGACAAAGGAAAATATTAGTGATTCTGTTGCATCTTTCATTCAAGAGTATGTGGAGGTAAAGCGGAGACACAGTGATCTGTCTGTCTGTCTGTCCTGACCTTTATCGTTTAGCGCAGTCCAGACGCATCAGGGCCGTTAAAACCACCTGTAGCCTCCCCCCTTAAAAGAAATAAATAAACAATAGTTTCAAATACAAGCTCATAGTTAATTAATTCTGTATAATAATTCTTATTATCTGTTAAAAATCATTTTTTATACTGCATAATTTAAAATCATAAAGAGTTCTCTTTTTTTTACTTCGTTTATTTATCCGATTCTTGCTTCTCCTAGACTGACCTCAACAATAGGGGAAGCCAGTTGATAGGTCATGTGCTCGGCAGCCGCCATGTTGAACAGATGTACAGTGACTTAGGTTTAGATTGGCACAAGGCACTGTGGAGAAAGGGGGAGCTCATGACAACATAATGGAAGTCAGCCAGGATGGTATGGGAGAGCGACGCAGAGGTGGTCTGTGTACGGGGCCGATTTGTACGGAGGAACTGACTGTCTTTGCAGATGTAAGGGTCTGTGAGAGCGCTCATGTGCATCGAATGATGGGTCATGGCTTATACGGCGGCACAGAGAGATTCACTTAGCTGGAATTTCACATGTCAGGCAAGCGACAGCCGCGTCAGTCCTGCAGGGGCCTTCGCAGCATGAAGAAGACAAAAGCAGGATGACTTGAGCTTAAAAAAAAAAGAATATTCCAGAACAATTCAGAAGAAAATGTTCGTGCTGTCATTACAATGAGGGAAATGTGACGCTGGAAATGTTATGACGTCACATCCGTTTGTTTGTTTGGGGCTTTAGCTTCTGCGGTTTTAAGAACAGGTTCAGCAGAACCTAAATACAAAACAGACAAAGACTTGAGCATTAGCTTGGATTAATACAGCCGTGTTTTATATTCTCGTCAGTTTTTTTCAGTTGCTTTACAAGCACAACAAAGCCAACATGTATGTTTTGCTGAAACGAATAACAGCTTTGAGAAATAATCCTCTGTGTGAGCAGAACATCCTGAACAGAGCTTCCTGAATATTTAACTAAATCATTTTTTACATTTCTTGTGTGAACCTGTTTTGATTTTATTGATCATAGTTGTGTGCGCAGTCCGTCCCCTATCCAACAGAGGGTCTTTGAGGGCTGGCAGGTCCCTGACAGCCATGGTCGAGAGCAAGGAGAGAAGGGCAAATGTGTTTAGGTGTGCCCACTGGACGAACACACCGCTGGTGTCTGCAGTCAGCCAAGCAGAACGCAGAGAGCATGGAGACACAGTCGCACTGGGAGAGCCAGAGATTGAGGGCGAGATTTCTCAGTCACGGGAGAGAGTGAGGCGGGTAGAGGGACAGGAGTGTGTGTGTGTGTGTGTGTGAGAGAGAGAGAGAGTGAGAGTGCGTGCGTGTGTGTGTGCAGCCTTTAGAAGGTTTGCAGTGGTTGGAAAGTGTTTGTATATTTCTGGAGGTTTGGTATTTTGAAAATGATGTGCTCCTAGAGCGAAGGTGGAGGGAAATAAAAATAAAGCCATAAAAAGAGAGTGGAGAGAAATGTATTAGTCATTCACGAAGAGCATGAAGGTTTTTTTTTTATCTCTTTCATTTTTATTACTTCAAGTTGACTTAGAAAGCTGTGAATATATGCTTATGTATACTAGGCCATGAAAAAAATAGCTTAAGGTCATCAAAAAATTTTAAAAAAGCAGTGAAAAATGAATTCTCCTATTCCTTGGGGTCTCTCTTTTCTCTAATATATACAATTTTGAGTAACCCAAACACTGTTCAACAATCATTTATACATCATGCTGTATTACTGGTCATTGGAAGACCGCTTTTATTGGCTCAGACTGTGCCACATGTCCATAAAATAGTCAAAACTAACAACTACAAAACTACTGCTTTTATTTCTATTCATTCCAATTAAAAAAAACCACACACTCACATCCCAGCATAGGTCACAGGGGTGATGAGGAGGAGGGGAGGGGGGGGCCTGGACGAAACTTGTGTGGGTTTATATGTCCCATCCCCTTCCTTTGAAACATTAAGTGGTCAAATATAATCAAGCCCTCGGAGTTATTATTTTTTTCCAGCAGTGTATGAAGATACGTTGAAATGGGACGTGTCCACATGGAGGATCCAGCTGTGCAACTTTCCACAGCTCGTTGACACACAACACTTGCATACACAGACCAGGTCAAAGGCACAGTTGGAGACATGGTCAGTTTGCACCGTACTGCTCAGGCTTTGTGGCTAGTTGTACCGCTAAGATCATCTTAGGATATTTAACAAGCCATCCCGCCTTTGGTCACTGCTCAGAGGCTCAGAGAATATTCAGAAGAACAAGGAGGCGGAGCGACCTCAGTGCTTCATCTTTAGTGGCTACAGATTCTCATGACACATTTGCAGATGGGTCAGAGAGCATGATTTCAGTTTTCTTTCTTTGAAAATGCCCAGTTCCACCTTACTGTAGAGTGAACAAAACCGTTAAAAAAACAAACAATTTTTTTTTTTCACAGTTACAACCTTTTTTTAAATTAGATTTAATAAGAAAAGAAGGATGGAGAAAGTCTCTTGAAAGGCCGAGCAGTTAATTGCTGCAATTTTGGGAGCAGAGATTCAAACACCAGGCCTCTAACGCTGCAGGGTTGGAGGCAGGGTGTTTGGTCCAATTGTGTAGTTCTTAAAGTGTGAGAGCAGGGGCGTCAGTCTCTGGCAGGTTGTTGAAAACTATCACCAACTGCACTTCATCTGCACTTCTAAAGCCCCGAGAAGTGCCCCCCACTTCCATTAAATATTTCTGTCGTTGCCCTTTTTTTTGTCATTTTGATGCAAGGCCCTCGCTCTTGCATCAAAATGACATCCACCTCGCTCCTGAACACACCATCCACTGCGCAGCTCACACACTGTGGCTGGCAGTAGCAGCACTCACACGTGACCTTTTGTGCAGATATTTACATAATCCCCATGGTTTCTCACTGTAGCTCCTAAATGCACTACCAGCTGTGGGGAGCATTTATTTAACCTCAGCTCAAGCTGAAATGGTGTTTCAGTGACACGGCGACTTTAATGTCAGAGCGAATGCAATATTTAGAGGCCAATGGAAGTAAGGTCAGAAGTCTAAAATTACTATTTATGAAGGCGTAATTGTCGGTTCTTATTCCCAGACCATGAATGGGTTGGTGGGTTGAGCCAAAATGTCAGGTTTTGGCACAGGAATAAGACTCATCATCTTGTAAATTGTTCCTTTGAGGCAGGCATGTAATGGGTGCAATCTAGCAAATGTTGAGGCGTTTTGGTCTGTGACTGAGATGGCCCTAACACCTGTCCATGTGGTAGCACCACCGATGGGGGTGAGCTATAAACCCATGCCTGTGACACACATTAACCCACAGCAGGTGTGAAAGGCCACCCTGCAAGTTTTATTCTTTAGATAAAATAGATATAGTTTTTTAAAACTACATTTGGAAATGAGGCTGCCTAATATTGGAAGTGCGAAGCATGTAACTAGTATCATTGCTATTTACTACCAGTATATATTTATAAAAAAAAGTAAAAACACAAAGGAGATTGAACTCTAATGAACGTTGAAATTTACACAAACCATTTTTGAATGTTCAATATGGTTTGGCCTGTGGGAAATGGTAGTTAGCTGTTAGTTGCAATTTTAACAGGGTTCTGACAGTGAGTACTGTGAAAGACTAATTGCAAGGAACCACATGAAAGCGCCGAACAGCATACCCTGACCCCCTCCCTCTGTGCCAAGTCAGGCTGGAAACAGCTTCCCTTTCCCTTCTTACACCCTATGGAAATCCCTTTTGACCCCAGTTCCCTCTTTCTACTTTGCCTCTCTGTCTTTCACACACACTTAACACACACCAATGGTGACGGTTGACTTAATCGCAAGGCACACAACAACCCACAGACCCCCCCTACACACACACACACATACACACACACACAAATTACCTTCACTCAATACGCATGCACAAGCCTCCATGAAATCCTTGCCCACGCACTCACCCTCTTCTTAGGGTCACAGCCCACATCCACATGCACTCTCTCCTCTGCTAATGAATCAATCAGCTGGTTCCATTCATTTCTTTGCTGTCAGGGCACATCGATCAGGCCTTTTCTCCCTCCCTTAACAAAGCAGTGGGGGAGCCCAGACACCGAGAAGGGAGACACATCCAAGCAGTTCAAAGACTCCTCATTTCTTACTCGCTTGGCTCCCTTCAAAATGTGGCGTTTTGATGTTGCTCAATCCAGTGCATATTTATGTGTATGAAATGGAAAGGAGAGAAAAAGGGATTAAAAAATGATCAAAAAGGCAAGATGTCTTCTGCTCACACTTATTGCTGACCTTCTTCTTACCTCTGCGAGATTAACATGTCAGCACTGTGAATCCCAACATCGCAGGAAGGCTGGGCTTAGCACACTGTGGATTTCAGCCAGGTGCTAACTCATCCACTTCCAGAGATGCTATGCCTTCCATAAAAGTGCCCCACCTTGGCTGCAGTGATATGTGTGCTGGGTCCAACTTTCACCATGACCAGTCCACCTACCTGCACTCCCACTGAGTCAAAGTCGAGGAGTGTTATTAGATATTCTT
>CAAE01014716.1:677795-692711 GCA_000180735.1 Tetraodon nigroviridis
GGGAAAAAAATACAGTGATTATGTGATACATTTAGTAGTTCCCAAAAGAAGCTCAACAACAACAATTAGTGAAGGATTTACATCTATGAGAATGAGAAATGTAGTCATTTGGGTTCAAAAACTAGAGACAAATGCAGCACAGGACTGCAAAAATATCACCCATGATGCATTACATTCAATTTAAAACTGTTCAATTCAATTCAACAAACCTAAGGCAATATCTGTCAGTGTATTTGACTTTTGTTTTCTCCCTATTTCTCACACACACTTCTTCTTTGTAGGTGCATATCTTGTTGTGTAGTGTGCAACTCCATCCAATCTTTATTAACTTACCGAGGCATGACACAATCAGGGTAGCGAGCTCCCAGCTGTCATGAGACACAAAAATTTCTCTCAGGCTGATATCGATCAGCGATAATGAGCCTGCAGCAGTTGACAGCATTTTTTTTTCCGCCAGCATCATATTGTCAACGATGCTTAACATGCAACTACCAGCTTTGATTTGGTACAACAGGGCAATGGTCTGAAGACACCTACACCGTTTCCCATCAGCAGTCAACTCACTGCTGATGGCACCGCTGATAGAAAAATGACTTAAGAGCCATCAGACTGAAGGCCAAATTTAGGCCAGATAATCACCTCAACAGTTTGAGGGGTGAATACAGATTTCCTTTGTAATGCAGCAAAAGTTGCTCAACAAAATAATTACGAGAACATAGCAACAGTGTGCCCCCACCTTTGGCACAGTATAAATGCTTCCAAAGTATGGAATGCTTCCTGACATGACAATGCTTCTGGATGGAACCAGTGCCAAAACCTGAGTACTTCTGCAACATGTACAGATGTTGCAAATGAAATGAAAGTATGTAAACTAAAGCATTAACAAGCCTTTTGAAACAATCTGTGTGGATTTTGTGGATATGTAAATAACTTTTTTTTTTTTTTTGTCAAGCATCTATACTGGGGTCTAATGTGTTCACTATGAACCAAGAGTTGTAGCTTCCAGATGCAGTCCAGCAAGAAGCTCTATATAATCCTGGTTGCAGAAATCCAATTACAGCATTTTCTACAGAGGTTGGTTACATTTTTCTGAAATCACTCAAATGAATCAATACTTACTGCATAGCCAATAGGGCAACCACATGCTGCAAATCCTTCAAGTAAAAGAGAAAACCATCCCTGTAAAGAAAATTCACAATCACAAGGATCACCATGTGAATGGAGTTACAGCCAGTATAGATGGGCCACACTTATTTGTAACAGTAGTTGAGTAGCTATAGTCTCTAGTACTTCATCCTGATAAGCTGTGAGTAATGAGCCTGTCGATGCTTGTTTTGACAACAGCACAGATGCACTATTGGACCCATGCATTTCACCAACTGGTCTCCACAACAAGGTGGATAATATAACTCCAAGTATGAACCCAGACACCTGTTCACACAACAATATCCTGGCAAACTGAGGTGAAGTAAGACCTTCCACATGACTGAATAATGCATAAATGCAAAACCTCCAACAGTACCATACAGAAAGCACTGAACACTGAAAACCCCATAGAAAACCAAAGATGAAATAACTGATGCAGGCAATTATTTGAACAGATGGTGAATCTAGACACTTGGGAGGCTTAGTCCAACAACTCGTTTTTCACAGCCATCCTGGCAACAGGTATCTTAGCCGGGTATGTCCAATGATCTTTACTCTGTAAAATAAAGAGCATCACTGGGACTGTTTACTATCACACAATCTCTATGATTGAGGTTATGCATTGATTTTGACAAACAAAAGCACTTTGATAATATTTTAATACCAATTTATTGTAAAAAATGAATATTTGAGAAATCATGATTGCATTTCTGCACCTGTGGGTGTTTTTAGTCAAAAAAAGCCTGCTCGTTTTAAAATAATTGATTACCATTGCTCATGTAATGGAAATTTTAATTAATGCTAGTCCCTGTTTCCATTTGCAATTAATGGGGATGGACGCCCTTCTTAATTCCAAATGCATTTGCATTTCTTTTTCATCTCTAATTGTGCACCTCTGAATTGATCTGCAGTTGCCTCCCCTGAGATTATTGAATAAACTGAAAATGTGAACAATAGCATTTTTATTAGCAGTATTACCATCGTGTCAGCAAAAAAAAAAAGAAAAGGCTGACTCCCTGATAATTATAAATAAACAAGGTCTATCAAAAGTATCCAAAGAGGGAATAATAGGGTGTAATATTCATCTTTAGTTTAATGCATTATCTGCTGTCACTAAAACATGGTTTATTGGAAGTGTTAAAGATGATCTTACAGTAATAAACACTCAAAATGTCGCCATCAATATTCACAATGCATTTTCACGTTATGCTGTAGGTGATTAGCCCATGATCTGCACAGGTGTGAATGCAGTGCTGCACGCAAGGTCCCATTTCCTCTTGGTTTAGAAAGGCCTAATATTTAATTACTATAATTACTGTGACTACATGGTGTCGCCAGTACATCTGCAGCTTTAATCCCAACAATGAGCAAAATAGCCAAATATCACCGCCCAAAAAACTGAATTTGCTATTCACTCAGCCATGGTTCCATCCGTTTCACCAAGTGCTCGGCTGCAACAATGCATCTTGAGTTAATCTACTACAAATGATGCTGTGTGAATGGATTACAAACAGATTATGGGATTACAAAACAACAGGAAACAAGATGGATAATAAATGAACAGCCACACAAAATGACTACTCTGACTACTGGGCTCAACAGAAAACAAGGATGGGGGGCTGACAATTAAAAACAGCTCTGGTTTTATGACACTACTGAGGGGGGACAAGTGTGACCACCCTTAACTCTGCCTCAAATGTAACATTTTATACTTGTTTACGAGCAACACGAGCATTTAGCTAAACACCAGCAACACAAAATCAAAAAACTGTCAAAAACCTTTACACAACCTCAAAACGCTACACAAATGTGGACAACATGCATTGGCTTCTGTGCAAAAATGTGATGCAACAATCAAAATCTAAACAGGCAGCCTTTAATGTGACTAAAAGTTAGACACAGGGAAGATTCATTTTCACATTAGTGCTGCTCTAAATACGTTTTAAATTATACAGCAAGTTGCCATGATCAATTTGTTTTAACAATAATACACAAGCATGCCCTTTATGCAGGCAACAGATGCAGGAATACAACAATTCCTGCGTTAATTAAAATGCTTGAGTGTTGCAGTTTAGCCTTAAAACATTTCTGCCAAACTGGAATAACATTTAAGAGTTCTCATGATGTTTCCCCAAGCTACAACTGTTACATTAGTTTTACAAATTCCAGTGATAGTCTTAGCTGTTGACCCATTTTAAAAATGAAGCATCCAAAAGCTTGTTTTAATGTTAGTAATATCTTAATAATTTATGGTAATAATAATAGGTAATTTTTAAACTGTTACAGACTTAACTTTGGAAGCAACAGTCGACAAACATGCAGATAGTGTAACTGACCTGAGAACAGCAATGTTACTTTAAAACAAACCACTGACAAAAGAGCTAACCCACATGTCAGCACACAGAAACTCATTTTTACTCTCTCAAATGTGCACAAAGATAGTTCATAACTGTTTTCTGCAGAGGCTACCTATTGCTTGGCATTCACCTTCTCTTTTTTGCCACTCGCACTCTCACGATGCACAAAAATATCATGAAACACAGTGGGGTTATCCTTTAGACAGGTAGCAATATGGATTTCTCCCCAAGTAAGTGCAAAGGGAGCACTTCGGAGGATAATTCTGCAAACAGTTGAGGAACACCACAAACACAAGTTCAAAAGCCAAAAATAATAAAGGCATTAGGATCTAAGCCCAGTCCTGGAGAGAAGAGCCAGGAATAAAATATGAAATGTGCAAAGAAAGAAACTGGGTTAGAAAAATTGGTTTCGCTCACTCCAAATTACAACCAAAGCTCCTTTACTTCAGACCGAGGTTAAAGAATTCTACAAATCACATTTTATAATCCTGAAGAAATCCCTGGAATTTCTTCAAAGTCAAAGAACTAATGCAACACAACCCCATGAAATAACTTGACAGACACACAGCAACAGTTTCATGAGTTCATTCAGCCACAGTAATCCGCAATTTGTTCAGAGATTTATGTCAATAATTTACAAAATAGCAGCACACAAACAGCATTATACCCAGACAGAGAAAGCAGGTTGGTAGAGCCACCAACAGAACAGCAGCCAAACAGCAAAAAGAGAATTGAATGATCTCCTACCTGCTGTAGTCAGTCCTGGCCTCAGATGTGCGTTGAATGGGATAACCTGTCCAAAATATCATCCTACAAATATGCAGAATTCCTGCAAAGATGCTGTTTGTGCAACATGATTTATGGTGTTTGGTGTGTAAGTGCAGCAGAAAAGAAATGCACACAGTTTTGCGGTGGAAAGCAAAGTTTGTCAGGACAGAATGTTACTCCATCCACACAAGCAAAACATGTAAGCAAACGAGCAGAGAGCTCAGGTGTCCCAGCAAAAGACAACAAACCACAACAGCGCTCAGCCTTCTGCAACGGGCTCCAGCGCACACACGAAACCACGACCACAGTCCAGTCCATCAGCATGAGCTAGGGCCAGCTCCAAGCGTCACAGAAGCCAATTAAAAGTGCCTGTCCTACCTTTGACGACTTCAGACCCGCAGCTACCTTCTATCCGTCTGTGTCCATGTCGGGTGTCCTCATCCAGCGCTGCGCCTCATTAGCCGACGACCTTCTTCTTTTCCAGGAGTTATGGTCAACTCGGCGCATCCAAGGCCCCGCTCTCATTCGTGCTTTACGCATTTGAATTGATATTATAAAAGAAAACAAGACTTTTATTATGGTTTCAAAAATGGTAGCAATAAATATGTACAGTTTTGTTTACTCGGAAACGCATAACGTCAGTGGTCGAGCATTGAGCAAGTAGAACGATGCGCATTTTGAGTTCCAAAATCATATTTGACTAAAGGATGAAGTAAATGTTTTCCTGTAAAATAAAACTGACAAAGCCAAACTTGGTCCGAGCCAGGTTATTACACCGGTCCATGCGACATGCCGATAGTTATTGATTCAGAAAGTGCCAAACTGTAAATATCCAATCAGTTTCTCGTCTTTTATTTCAATTACAGAGCTAATTTAGTTTAACTGAAGCGGGGGGGAAAAAACCCGATTTTATGCGCCTTACCTTGCCTTTGGGGCGCAATTAGCATGGCGTCGGAGTGATTTGGCTTCCAGGTGACGCAGCCTCACCTGGTCCGGCTGCAGCGCGGCCTCGCGCGAGCGTCTACGAACCCTTCTGTGACGCAGACCAATTTCCAGCCTCAGTTTTCACCGCAGGTCTGTTTGACACGCTTTATTTTACTTTTACTCGTTACGGTTGCTTCGAAAAGGTCTGTTTTTATTGTTTGAGGTAATACTTTCTGAAGTAAGAAACTTATCTCCTAACCGTCAAAGTCGAATTACTGGGTAATTATGACCATTATTGATTGAAAAAAAAAAGAATAAAAGGAGTCGCATTTGTCATAAGTATTAGATAGCACGTTGAACGTAAGACGTGACCGTAAACAAACCATCATAAATAAGAGATTCGGAGATTCTAGTTACGCTACTATTAATTTCAGGTGTTTATTATTTAAACGCCCAGAATATATTGACACATGTCGGAAAACTCGGGCGTTATAACCTCCTCCACACTCGCCCCGTTACGGGACAGCCTGCGCAGTTTCCCGCGCAAAGCTGCTTTCACCACGCCCCAGACCGGCCGCGCCTGCTGCCCCAGCCAATCAGCATCTACTCCTGCTGCCAGGCCGGCCCCTGGGGGTTTCCCGCCTTTCGCTACCGGTACCACGCCCACTGGACACTACCGGCATTCAAACCCGAGGCCGGGAGAGATCTGTTGCCAGGTCGTCTCCGTGTTTTTCCGAGCGTTCCAGCACTTGCATCGTGACTTGTATTTTGGATTTCTGATCTCTGCCTGTCCCCGACCTTGAGCCTGCCTGACCCTTGTCTGTCTGATTGTGAACCCACGGATTTTGACTGCGGAGTGTTTGACCTTGAGCCTGCTTAGCCCCAGTTATTGAAGCCAGATTAATAAAGAATTGTGTACACCAGAAGACGTGTCGCACTTGGATCCAAACCGATCCCTGACACTCAGGGTTATATTTATTTCAGCTGCTAATGCCTGCTGGGGGAAAAAATAGATAATATACATGAAAATTATGATTATATCATCTGTGCTGTTTTTTGTTGAACAAATGATTGTTAACAAGGACATTTTATCTGCATGAATTTTACACCTTGTCTTGCGTGCTAGGATTGTTTTATGCTTCTGTTGTGGTTCTACATGGTGTAAGGATTAAATTATTATTACCATTTTTTTTGTTGTTGTTGTCATTGTTGTTGTTTATCAAAAAGTGGGACCTTTCGTGGCAAGGGTTATAGTATGTCTTTAGCACAATTCCTTCTCATTTGAATAGCAATGAATAATAATCTATGTTTGAAATTGTTATAATGCCAAGCTATGCTTTTGTGAACTGCACAATTTGCACTGAATCACCAATTAGACAGACCCCGGTGTGTTTATGCATGGCTCTGCATGTCCAGGGTTGTTATGAACATAAGAGAATCTTTATTGCTGAAGTTCATATTTCTTTTTCTATTTATTCCACTGCCATTGAGATTCAATGGATAATTGGTACCGGCAAATGACATCTTAAAATTGAGCAATAGGTTGAGGGAGACAAACTAAACTAACAGGAAAAAGCGCCACCGTGAATTTATTGTAGTGTACAGTAGTTAAAGTTAATATATGGTCTATAAAATAATTTAAGATTTTTAGAGGGTTAGATTACAGCCGTTTAGGAGTTACATTTAGAAAACGCTTCATTGGTATTGCTTCTATTAAATAATAGTTTCAGGTTTCAGTTGGAAAAGGGGTTTCCTGTTAGTGCTTTTCAGACTAATTTAAAAGAATGAATCTCAGTGTGCATAGATGCGCAGCTCCGTGTCACTTGGTTGAAATATGCTTTCCTCTCACGCTGAATGCCTCCCAACACTGTTGGTGGAAATCCCATGTAGCTGATCAGAGGGCAAGAAAAATCTATATTCATGCATGCTGATGATCACATTGCGTTAGAGCCTCTAAATATTTAAAAAGCTTCGTATTGTGTGCCCGAGCTCCCCGGAAAGGTAAACTAAACTATGTCAATAGGCTTTCCACCAGCAGCCCGGAATGTGTTTGTCTTGTATAGAGAGCTGGTCCTGAATCTGCACCAACAAAGAAGTTCCACGGCTGCTGCACTGTTGGTTAAAGTGATTCCAGAATTAGACAATTTACCTCAGGTCTTCCAAAAATGATCTAAAACCTTTCGGTTCCCTGTTCTCCCACATAAGAAAAGTTGCCAGAGTCACGGTTGAATAAAAATGGGATCACAGTGTGGAGGAGCTATCATTGCAGTATAATTACCCTCAGAAAATACATTATTTATGAGAGATATGGACTCATTAATCTGTGAAACATTTGAACCAAAATTACATTCTTTTTCTCATCACTTAAGAAGGGTTTTGCAGATCTTTTCAGAGCCATAAATTTGCCTTTTGATGCACACCCAACTTGCTTGCTTTTTGTGTACCGGTAATTGTATTTATTGAGAGCTAAAACCTGGAATCATTATCTGAAGTTTACTCTCAACCTGCCATTTTTGCTCCCCTTTTGTCTTTCAGCTGCACACTGACCTTGATAAGGGGGATAGTGCAGTTAAGTACACTCTCTCCGGGGACGGAGCTGGCTCCATTTTCACAATCGACCAAACAACGGGGGACATCCACGCCTTAAGGAGTCTTGACAGGGAGGAGAAGCCTTACTACACCCTGCGTGCTCAAGCTGTTGACATTAACACCAATAGACCCTTAGAGCCCGAATCAGAGTTCGTAATCAAGGTTCAAGACATCAATGACAATGAGCCAAAGTTCCTGGAGGGACCATACAGAGCCAGTGTCCCGGAGATGTCACCAGTAGGTATGTGACCACATTGATATATCCACAGAAAACACACAATGGCTTTTGCTAATTGGTCTGCTAAGCAGCACGAACGCCCTGCAGTTTTAGAATGCAGAAGTACGACAGGGACAACTAGGAGGGCAAATCTGTTCCACCTTCAACAGATTTTGACATTTCAAAGGGCCCATTTTTTTCTTGCCTTGCTCTCCCTATATTGCATACAGGGTTGTCTTTATCCCCATCCCTCGACACAACCCCCCAGGAGAACAGATCAAGGTAATTCACTGGCAGAATGGTTCCTCTTGATCTGAATGGCAATGAAGACTTTAGAACCTCTAAATCATTTATCTCTAGGGGGTTGGTAGAAAGCAGAGCAGAAATAACCTAGTCCTGAATTTGTGCAGTCATCAGCGTCACAGAAGCTCTGTTTACGAGACACAGAGGCTTTTTTTTTTGCATATTAAAATTTAGCAAGTAGAAAAAGACCATCTTTTATCCTAATCATCACAAAGACAAGATTGTGCAAACCATACAAAACGGTCTCATGATATGATTGATTTGTTTTGTATGAAAGTGTCATTTCAGTTTCGTGGGGAATTTGCAAATGCATTTGTAAAATACGAGTTTATCTTCAGCTGCAGTGGAAGAACATCCTCTTGTTATCTCTGATAATGGCCTGCTTTAGTCATTTATTGTCCCAAAGCTCCCAGAACCAGAGCTGAATTAAAGGCATTTTGGGGCCACCAAAGCTCATCAAATCATCTCTAAATTAATATTGATAAGATCAGAATTATTTTACAACAGTAGTCTAAAATGGGTTTGACTCAAGCGGATGTCCAGTTTAATTTTGTGAAATGTGGCATCAACATAACTATTGATCCATGAAGGCTAGAAATAAAATGAGTAGTTGTAATGTTAAAGAAGAGTGTTTTTTTGTTTGTTTGTTTGTTTGTTTGTTTGTTTTTTCTATTTTCCAAAAGTAAAGACGTGTAGCACAATGAGAAAGTGAAAACTCGTACTTGGATAATAAAAGACATCCTTGAGGCTGGAGATGTTGCAAGTAGCATGCACATCCTGTTTTGGAATATTCACAGTCTGGGATGTTAAGATTAAATAAACAGAAAGATTTCTTAAACATTACACAATAAAGAATTGCTGCTAGTTGGCTGCAGTTGGATTTATGTAGGCAGAAAAAACAAATGGAAAAGCTGAACATAAATATGAATCGTTGCTTGTTGATAATCTATTGACAAACACAAAATCAATCACAACAGTAATCTTGAGACACCCTTAGAGTTGTTGGAAATCCGCTTATCCCTGAATATCTCATTAAAAGTGACAAATTTGCATAAAAATATAATTACCACAAAATGTTTTAGGTCTAGTTTTTATTTGTCAGTAAATATGGATTCCAGCGTAAGCCAAAGTTTGCTGTCAGAAACCGATGTCGCTCAGCTTTTTCTTATATTCTCATGCACAAAAGATATATGGTGTCATAATGTATTTGTGTTTGGGCATATTTAGTCATTTACGATTACAATACAGTACAATAAAAGTAATTAGGTCAAACGTATAATAAATATGGTGGCATTTACTCCTGTATTTAACAGCAATGACGTTAATAGCATTCTAGGTTTTAAATACAGAGCTGAATCTGCATAATTACACAAGTAGTTTTTTTTTTTTCAAATATATAACCTTAACATGTAAAATGAGGTGTTGATGTATATTAGCATTAAGACGTTCACTATATCTCCTTACAACACTAAATTTATCCCCTGGTGTATGCGTACTGATGGATTCTGTCATCTCCTGAATGTTAATGTTAAAAGGATTTAGGTGTTTGTGGTTATAAACTTCCACCTTCTAATGTTTTCTGCCTGATTCGACTAGAAAGCCTATATTACATAACTGTCACAAGTCATTTTTGCAGCTGTAAATATTGTATATTATCAGCTATAGGCAGAAGACACATGTACATCTGAGCATCTACGCCTGAAACTGTCTTGTCAAGGTATACTTATCCAACTGTCTGCAAATAAAGAACCTGCCCATCTCCCTGAAAAAGCACGGCCTTGTTTTTCACAGTAATAAAATAGACAGTCTGACAGGGCAATTTCTGCTGGCTACGTTCCTCAAACTGGAAATGTTAGATTGAATCTTTTCAGTTTAAATACAAAGCAAACAAGGTTGCTCTTAATAAAATGGTCTTTCCATTTCCTGACAGTTATACTGGATGAGTCAAACGTCCAACATGTAATTATTCTGTTCCTGCTCCTGGAGAAATTTAGACTACCGCCACCCTAATACCTGTCCCCGCCATAGCTCTTTGTTTTCTTGATACTAGCATTGTTCACTGGTTGCCCATCTAGTAATGCTTAAATTTGTTGAATCAAAAGAGACAAGAGGAAAAACTCACTTCAAAATCTACTCTGAAGTCCCTCTCACTGTTCTCTGCAGGGGACTCTGCTTACTATTAGGTGCAGCTCTACTCTCCCGCCATTCATCATCCATTAGTGTCCAGTTCCACAGCCTTGCAAACTGATTAACCTCGGATTTGAGTCTCATGAGAAAACAAATAGGGTCAATGTGACTTTTCTTTCTCTTCCACAGGGACATATGTGACACAAGTGACAGCCACAGATGCAGATGACCCCACTTATGGCAACAGCGCTCGAGTGGTCTATAGTATCCTCCATGGCCAGCCGTACTTTTCCGTTGACCCTAAAACAGGTGAGAGAACAACCAGATGTATCCTAGATTGCCACTTTATGGTTCATTGATATGTATAAAATTTGATTGACCAACTTAAGAAACCAAAGCCTGCAGTAATGTAGAAACGTTTGGGTGCAGTGTCTGAGTGCATTAAACTGGATCAGTTATGCAAAGCATTTATAAAGTGCCTCTCATCTCATTGGCTTTATGCATTTTGCATTATTCAGTTTTACAGTACCTGATCTGGCTTTTACAGTTCAGCAAGCCCACAAGTCCATCAGATAGTGTAGATCGATGTATACATATCATGCCAATTAAACAGACTCAAGAAATGACCCAGGAACACTCCCCAAATCAGTGTAACAAAAAGGAACTCATGCTCTCAGATAAAGAGAAAAAGAAGCAGAAGTGACTTGTTTCTGAAAAAAGAGAAGCGCTGCACAGCAGCTGGCATCTGTTGGCATCTTTAAATATAGAAACTGCAGTGCAGGAATGCCATCAGTGGTTTTTTTTCCCCCCACAATATTTCAAACTGTCAGGTGAACTGACAAACAGACACTCCCACTGAGAGGAAATGATCTGTGTTCTCAAAACCATCCTGTGATATATTTTTTTATTTTATTTTTGCTGCTAGGGTAGCAAGTCGTCAGAGTTCTGTGCAGTTAGCAACTTTCTGCAACATCACTGAAAAACAATTACACAGCAGCACATAATTCTTGCTGGTTTTTATGCATTTTTTGCTGTCACTGGGCTGGAATGGTCTGTGAATGAAATGAAAGAAATGGAAATATTATGTGCACAAAAAGTAACTTGTGTATATCAGGCATGCCTTCTGATGAGCAGCATTGTGAGGGTTTTAGCATCCTATCTGCAACAGTTGAAAGCATGTGAAAATAGATTCATGCATATCATACATGAGGGGTGGGATTGTTTCCTGGAGCTCTCGGGTTTCTATTGCACACACAGTGTGTGATACTATGACTATTTCAGAAATAATTCTAGAAATGGGACTGTTGGAAGGAGTATTGACCTTGAATCTCTTCTCAAATGCACAACAACACAAAAAGGAAATCCTGGTAGGAAATAAGCCGAGCAGTGGGGCAACAACAAATCTCAGTATTTATCAAACTTCTAGAAAATAGGACAGACCCTTCAAAAAAATCTTTGATTGGGGTCTCAGGGGTCTGTGAATCAAATCGGACATTTGTACAAAGCTAAATAGAAAAAGAGGAGAAAATAGTGGGGACACACCTACGCTTCCAAGTTTCTTTTAGCCTGCCAGCCTCCCACTGACCCAACGATTATTCTGCAGCACGAACACTCTCTGATCTCAGGGTCTCTGATCCTCAAGTGAATCATTATATGGTTTCACCAGAGTTCCCTATTGAATGCCAAGTGTCTCCCAGTTGTAATATGACCTCTGTTATAGCTTTGAGTACAGGTCTATATGCTGGCTGTCTTTTGCTGTATTTCGTTTCTTCTTGTTCATGTGTCTTTATTTGTATAACACCATTAATGCCTCCTTTTCCGTCTTTTACTGTCTGTTTTGTTGTACACCAGGGGTTATAAAGACAGCCTTACCCAATATGGACAGAGAAGTGAAGGAACAGTACCAGGTACTAATCCAGGCCAAGGACATGGGAGGGCAGCTGGGGGGCCTTGCTGGGACAACCACCGTCAACATCACCCTCAGTGATGTCAACGATAATCCTCCAAGGTTCTCCAAAAGTGAGCAGCAGAACTTTCAATTTCATTTTAATTTAGGCAGCAAAGTTTATAGAGGTGACAATTTAAATCTGGGTAATGGCTTTTTATCATGTCTGCCTTTTGGAATAGGTTTTCATTATTTCTCATCAAACACGACGACCTGTTTATTTAGTAGGATTGAATCCACAGCTACAATCCCCACAAATAAACCGGGAGTGGTGTTTCTCGGCACATGGGGCATCCTTCTATATTTAGACCAGGTTTGAGCTGATGATGTGTGCTGCACCAGGGATTGACTCGGTGTATTTAAACACTGCATTTTATCCGGTATTTTGTATAAGCTGCTGAACTAGATTAATTCGATTGTACCGTTCATAAGGTCGTGTAAAAAACCAGCCTGGGAAAAGAAAAAAAGGCTCATCCTGCAAACACATTGATCTCTAAAAAACCTGTCTGTGTATACCATCCATTAATATTAACGTGAATGCAAAATAGATTCCATTCCAAGCAGCAAGTTTGACAGGAAAGGAAAACAGTCCCTATGCACTGCCACAGTCACTTCATGTGTTTTGTGGCGACACTGACTGCTCTCCTCTGAATGTAAATATGAACAGTCAGATGGCGGAGCTCCTTTGGCTGCAAAGAAAAGCTGATATTTCCATAATGCTGTCACAGCAAAGAGTTTTGGGTCACACTGGTGCCTCCTCTGGCCTTTTCCAAAGCCTCTCGTCGTCTGCTTCTCCCCTTACTACAACTCCTAAAAAAAGCTGATTTTAAAAATCTTTATGAAACTGATTAAGTTCATGTATAGTAATTATTACAGAAATTATTTCTCCCCCTCAGTTATTATTATAGATTAAACATTTTCAAACAATTCATCTTGTAAATGAACCTCTGTGATAATGGCACCAGATGTGGATGCAGCGGCAAATCCTGGAACGATCATGACTAATTGCAGTGCATATATAGCTTTGCAGAATTATCCCTAAAGCTTGCAGTGGGGATGCCATAAAGCAGCTGCTAGTTACCTTCCCTGACAGCTTCCTCTGATTTGATGTTAAAACTAGTGGAAGGAAACAATCTTGTTCCATTCTTGAAAGGACACGACCATCTAAAGGCTTTTAAAATGAATGCATGTCCTCAAAAGTACTTGATTATTTATTGAATTATAGCACGCAAAGTGATCCATATAGGTCTTGGCTGCAGTGGCTCAGTTCTCAGATTGCCATCAAGGAAAAAAGCAAGCATACCTCTGCAATATTGTGGACTGCCAGTGCAATAGAACCACAAGAATAAACAGAAAAAAAAATATATGTGAATATTTAATGCAACATTTTTCAATAGCCTGAGAGGAAAAAGTAATTTTTCTTTTTTTTTTTTAACATCAGCTCTCTGGCAAGAACAAAGAAAAGAGTCTTTGCCAAACAGCTTTCTTTTTCACCCTTCTACACTTATTGCCGACATTTATGTTCAAGTGCATCTATCCAGTTTGATGCCATCATGTGTCAAATAGCAGTATCCTCAGAAGACACTTCTAAGACATGCCTTTTCCCCTTTGTGTCAGGCCTGTCATTTTCTCTCAAAAGGAGCCACTCTCAGCACAGAAGTGTATGAGGTGTTTGTTTAATCAGATAGAGCAAAGTGTCAAGAACAAATAGTAAAGTCAGTCAAGAAAGTTGCTTTTAGTTACACAGATGTAGGTTTTTTTTAACAAAATGAAGATTATGCATGAACTGAGATTTCTCAGTAAACACAATGTGGTACTAAGAAACCTAGAAAAAATCCATTGAATAAATTTGATATTAATATATATTAGATTTGCTGACTTGCCCATGGCAGCTCCATGTTGCAATCTGACATTTGCACAAGAAATGTCAATGTAATTATTCTTTCACTGGCACAAACAAATGCTATTGTTGGAACAGCTTCTTATCTCAGCATCAGGAAGAAACAAATTCATTACTGCCTAATTTCAAGAGGTAGAAAAAAGAACATGATTTCTTTGAGTTTTTCAGCTGTGATTTCTGCTGGAGGGAGCACCACTTGTGTTTGCCAATCACACAGGCTAATCAAGCCAATTACAAGAAGAGGAGCAGTTTCAATGTCCTAAAAAATTGACTAATGCTATACCTACAGCGATGCAGCTAAGCATATCAGATGTTCTGCAGCTGCAGAGGAGGCTAGAGACCATAAGTCAAGTGGAGATAATAAATGAGCCTGAGTTCAGCCTGATATGTGTGTGTTTTCAGGCTTCTTTCACCTACGAGTCCCTGAGTCTTCAGCAGTAGGATCGGCTGTTGGCAGAATCAAAGCTCATGACTTAGACATCGGGAGGAACGCTGAAGTAGAGTACACCATCGTGCCAGGAGATGGAGGCAACATGTTTGACATCACAACCAACGACTCACACTCAAGAGGGCATCATTATCCTCAAAAGGGTATGGAGTTCCAGTAGTAGGTACAGCTGAGTCTTATCAAATGCTGAAG
>CAAE01014716.1:692761-705797 GCA_000180735.1 Tetraodon nigroviridis
GGTGTTTGCCGTTACTGTGTGATGTTAAAGGTTTTTAGAGGAAATGCAAAAAGTCAGATTTGTGAAATATTGTAAAACGGGTGGTGGGCGGGCTTTAGCATTTCCAGGAAAAAAAGAGCACATGGAATAAAAAACATTGAGTTTAGGATTCTGGTTTGGGTTGCGGTCATGCTTTCCACATTAGGTGACCTAAACATTGCGTGCACCAACAGAAATCTGGTCCCGTGCCCATTTCCTGGCAATGCTTACGCAGACCTAAACATCTGCAAATCAGGAGCACATCTTTCCAGACTGGGTGCAAGCCATTCATATTGATTGAAACCCAGGTTTGACCATAATAATGACAGATAATTGTTTCATTTATATTAAAACTAAAATTAAAACAACAACAAAAAAAAACTACTGAGTACAAAGACAAAAATGATATTTAGTTTAGGTTTTTTGTTAGATGACGTGTGGTCTGAAAAAAACAGGGCCCTGTTTGACTTCCACTTAGAGCTGGTTTTTTGAGCGCCGGCAGTCCTAATTAGATTTCATCTGACAGTCCCGAGAAAGGTCCGTGTCATAAAACAGCAGGGTCTGCAGCGACCACTTCAAATGGATCTTTCATTACGCTAAACTTGCCACACAGGGAGGCCGTTTTCTACAGAACAAACAACTGCTTTTCATTATGCTGAGCTCATCGGCAGGTAATGTGGTTTTTGTTGTGCACATTCAGTAAACCTCCCAGCCCTGGATGGGAACTTTAACGTCTGCTGCTTCGGTGCTTAGCTCTTTGCTATAAAAGCTCACATCTATCGTTTGTATCCAGATCTTTGAGCTTGACATTACCTTGAGTTTGATTGACACCGTGCACATTAAAAGAACTTTCTTGGGTTATCTGTAATAAAGATGTTATGTTGCACCAGAGAACAAATCCTGCCTGGACAGAGACCCGGTAGCAGAGCGAGACGACAGTCCTGATGAAATGCAGACCTTCCTGCAACAAGGATTCCAGCATGTGCTTTTGGAGATACTCTTAAGTGTGTGCCTGCAAGTCCAAGACGCCAGTAAAAAAGTGCTAATGGTTCACCCCCGACTGTGAATTTGCGTGTTTGCGTGTGTATGTGTTATGTTGTCAGTACCGTTAGTTAGGGGCTGCAAGTTTTTCAATCACAGCCAAACATGGAGCCATTAAATGAGCCAATGGAGACATCTCCTGGGTCCTAGGTAGGGTGAGGGGTCAGCAAGGGGGTGGGGGGGTCATTAAAAACACAATTAAAACAAGTAAAGCAGAATTAATTTACAGCTTCTCCAGTAGAATCAGATAAAGGACAAAAATCAACACTTCTTTTTAATCTACAAACTGTAACCACAGAACAGAAAAAAGACACCTAATGTTGGTAACAATCTGTGGCACCGACATGCATAAATATGATCTGTTTTGCTCATCATTAAATGGAACTGGTTTGAAGTGGATGAATAAGCATACACACACACACACACACACACACACACACACACACACACACACACACACACACACACACACACACCAGCATGCATTCACACAGTCACACCTGGTTTTGTAGACATTTGCCCTAAGGGCTACCTGTTCTTCTGATACTCCATGCTTTGTAATTACTAGAGTTAAAGAGAGAGAGAATGAGAGAGAGAGAGAGAAAGAGAGAGACAGAGGAAGGGAGAGACAGGGAGAGAGAAAGAATAAAGACAAAGAAGGCCTATTCCTACAGATAGTGGTACAGGAACTAGACCAGACTTCATGAGCCTTTGAAAAAGAAACACACTCGTCAGTTGTCGCAGACGCACACACACCCACACCCACACCCACACAGACACATGCACATATATGTAGTTTCAACAAAGCAGCTGCACAGGCTCACATTGACCTCTTTTCCCTGATCAAAGCTTTTTTTTTTTCTTTTTAAAAAATTTAAACTGCTCCACTCGATCAAAACCAAAAAAAATTGTTGAGATGGTGGCTCATTAGACCACCCTGTGGAGAATAGATAGTACAGAAGTTAAAAAGCAAAACAAAAAATGAAGGAGAATGCAAACTGATTCCATAGGCAAAGGGGCCAAAAATCTATTAGCATACACAGACCGAGCCTCCTAAGTGACAGCCATTGTGGGTTGACTGACAGGGAGTGTAAAGGGATGTATGTGTGTGGGGAGGGGGAACTTAAGGGGAGGTCCATCTGTAAAAAAAGGGACTAATCGTTGCACTCTGGCCCTAAATGCATTGTTAATTTTACTTTGAATGGCACCTCTCTCTTTTTGCACCCCTCTTCCTCCTGATGCACGAAGGTCGACAAAAGCTGAGCCCACAAAGCAATCGGGCTAATAGCGCTAATAACTTGAGCGTGGGGTCCTTACTCTCAATGTTGGCACATTTCACTGTTTCTGTGGCTAAACAGTGGCTCGAGTGTTTGACATTGCATTTTAATGGAGTGGCCGCCCCATGCCAGGTTGCCATGCGCTTGGTCTGTTGGACTGGAGAGGAACGCAACAAAAGCACCTCAGAGAAGAGGTGGGGAAAAAGATAATTAACTTGTGGAGAAGCTTGAGGGAAAGGGAGTAATTACAGAGGCTTAAGGTCTATTTACTGCCTTTTCTAACAAAAAAAAAATCTTGCTGTCATCATGTTTCAATTATGAAGGAAAATGTGGCTATCTATAATATACGTATTATGGTAACATGGGGATTATTAATGTCATTTTGTTGTCCTAAATGTAGCAAAAAAGCTAACAGGAAACAATTACCTTAATGAGCTTTAGTTTAACTTTTCTTTAAACCACATCCCCCCAGTTATGAGGACCTATATTTAGATTTTCCTTCCGTTATCTATCAGTTGACATTTCACTGGGTTATGCTAACAAAGACCAGCATGCTAAAAAGCTTGAAGCAAGAGCGGTGAGATCAAAGCTAAATCCCTCACCTGTCCACCCGTTCGTCCTAGGGACTTAGCCAACTGAAACAGCTACACATTCCTCCGTCAGTATTGGCCTTTCTTTCCTTTTCCTCTTTCTGTCCTTTTTTAACTTTAGCTTGTTTGAAAGGAGACATATTTTAAGAGGCTTGAAACTTTGTGTGTGTGTGTGTGTGTGTGTGTGTGTGTGCAGGTGTGTATGCATGTGTGTGTTTGTGCGTGCGCACATTTGTGTTATTGTGTGTGATGCAGCCACAGGGACGAAAGCTTCAGTGAACCTCCCCTGTTATTAGCCCTGTCCTGTCATTACAGGATTAGAACAGAGGGGTTGGCTCCGCGTGCACGTTCACACGCTTGCTTTCCTGCATCAGATCTCCCAGAGCCCGTTTGCGTTTCCATCCCAATGTGCCAAAAAAAGAGGAGAAAAAGAACTGCTGGGATCTCTGTGTTTCTCTGGATAATTCACTTGCTAATTCAGTAATCTCTTTTAACAGTCAGAAGTTTGACAGAGCCCATTCTCAACCATTCCAGTGCCAGAAACCAAAGTACAGATCTAGAGATAGACAATAAGGAGAGGAATGTAAGCAGAAGTCGATAAAATGTATTATTTTCTAGCAAAAAAAAAAAAAATTAGCGGGGCTGTATGAAATTAAAATTTGTAATATATGTAAAGGAAAAAAGAAAAAAAAAAGAGAAAAAGATCCAGTATTTCACATGGATGATGAAAGATTACACTGATTAAACACAACTAAAACATGTAAGAGCCTGCTGCGTGCGTATATCCTAAACCAGAGCTATGGTATCTCCCACCTTTGCATACCTTGTCATGTTTACATGTTTCTGAGCTGGCTTTTTTTGGTTTCTCCAACATCCCCTAAGTGATCGATTTCCTCTAAACCAAGCTGCAAGTGTGATCGTGGAAACTTTTTTATATTTTTGCTTAAAATCAAATAACTTTTCCTGATTTAATCTGCCTCCCTCTGTGCTGGCATCATTTTATCATTCAAAAATCCGCAATTTGTAAGTTTTGTGCATTCAAATGCAGCACCTGGCTTGGTGGAAGAACATTGAGGACTTTGTTTTTATGCTCTCACATGTGTGCACACGTGTGTGTGTGTGTGTGTTTGTATGTGTATGTGAGTGTGGGTGTTTTCTCTGACTGTGCAGATGTCTGGATTTGCTCATTCATGAATAGCATTGTGCTAGTTTATATGCCCAGTGTGTTATTCACAGACACACACACACACACACACACACACACACACACACACACACACACAAATGAGCCTGAATTCAGGCAGAACCACACACTGACGGCAGGGGAGAGGCCAGGTTAGGTCAGGGTTTTTCAGCAGTTTTGCTCCGACACATTGACTAATGACTGTCGCTCTACTTCTGTGCACAATACAGGGCTTTACAACAAATACACACAATTACACCCTACCCTCCCCGGAATGAACAAAGCCCATCCATCGAAATGAGAACATGCTATTGCTGCGTGCGCACTTCTGGGTAATCCACAGTCTAATCGTGGTGTCTGCACCAGAGACAGTTGTGTGGCACATCTTTCTTTTTCAGCTCTTCCTTCCGTCCTTCCCTCTGTCATCACTACCTCTGCTCCGCTTTTTAACCCGTTTCACTCTGTCATTGTGTTTCAACATTATCATTTCCAGGAAGGTCAGCTCTAATGACAAGCCATCGTAGCGTACACATGCCCGGACAATAAACAGCAGGCAAAGGCAGAAGGATCATATCTCACTTACCGGTGTAACAGGTCCTAAAGCACACAGTGGCACAGTGAAACAGACACCAGAGGAAGTCCTGCGGCCTCTCTCTGCTAACACACTTTCTGAGCTCTATGCGAACTTTTTTGCTTTGCGGTGAGATGTCGGCAGGCTAAAATATCATCCAGTAAAAGCTGGCTATTTCCAGAAAGTTTGTTGAAGAGTGACGGGGAAGTGAGGTTTGTTATGGCTGTCAGTCTGCTTCCAGTGTCACTAGACAAGCCTGAGAAAATGGAGACCAAACAACATGTCAAAACTCAAAAGGCTGAGAAGCCACCCTTTTTTCACAGGGTAAAAACATTTCTAAAAGTCCCATTATGGATTTTAGACAGTGAGAATGATTTTTTTTTTTTTTTCATTCTCATTTGTTCTGCAAATCTACAGCGAAAGTCAACACATTTTTTTTCTGTTATTTGGCCATGTCAGTATTTCAAGTAAATGTTTGACATGGCAGCTGTCACTGATGCGTTCTGAATTCACAAATAACAGAGGAAGGGTCCAAGATACCTACCAAAAGGTCTTTTGAGTTGAGAGCCATTTGCAACTGCTGAATGCAGCAGTGGTGGCAGGCATTTGACAGAGAATACAGCATGTTTGTGAGATTAAAATGACCTTTATAACCAGGTAGCTCTATCAAAGGTGCAGGTTAAACCCATGCAACAGAGTGTGGGGAAAGTTTTAAACATCTAATTTCTTCTATGACCACCGGCAAGTGCATTCGCTCGCAGAGCCATTTCATCATCTTTTTTACTGTCTTGTTCAACAGCAGAGCGGTTGAGATAATGACGGTGGCTGAATGCTCTGCCTTGAGCACTAGGTAGTAAAAGATTTAACATTTACAGTTGACTTTATCAGGCTTCCCCTTTTCTCCTAAAAACGACTGTAGACACAAAAAGGAGAAGAATGCAAACAGGCAAGAGAGTGAATTTAGCCCGCATGTTCTGTACACAAAGATCCAGGGGTAAAAATGAGGCAGACTCGTGTTACTGACGGAAAGTGAATCTAATTGGAGAGTATGGAGTCTGTTCTGCTTTTGTTGTGACACCTAGTTTTATATCCCCTCTACTCAAGCCTGCAGTGGTGTTGTTTATCTTTTACAACCTCCTACTATACTGTGTGTGTGTGTGTGTGTGTGTGTGTGTGTGTGTGTGTGTGTGTGTGTGTGTGTGTGTGTGTTGTTCTTCCCCTGTGGGAAACGGAACTGTTTCTCAGCAAGACTCGCGGTTGCTTCCTTTCGCTCTGTATGAAAGCAAATGTCTAATTGAGACTAATTAGCCAGACAAGGAGCTGGAGCAAAATGTCAGAGAGTACCCACCAGACCCAGTCTTTCTCTCCAGGCCCTCTTCTCATATCCACCAGTGCCTTACCTGTGCTGCAAACAATTTTTACAGTGGTGCCATAGTTATTGATCTGTTGTCTGATCTGTTTTTATTACGCTTTCTTCTACAGAGACACTGATGGACACGACATGGGCCACGACAGAACTAGCCTGGACTGCACATCCTGAGACTGGGGTGAGTGTGTATCTGTGTGTGTGTGTGTGTGTGTGTGTGTGTGTGTGTGTGTGTGTGTGTGTGTGTGTGTATTGCAGTATTATGTACCTTTTCTCTGATATGAATAAGAATTCAACAGGATGTACTTTTTAGTGACCGGAAAAAGACACACTGCAATCCAATTTCACTGACCCGCCCAGCCACAAATGCTCCCCTGCTCCCGCTTCGGTGCACTCAAAAAGCAAGAAACTACCACTTTACCCCATAAAGTGACATTTAAAAGGTTAAAATATTTCTGGGAATTGACCCATTGCAGTCTTGAGCATCCAAATATTTCATGTACAAAGTGCCGGTGACAGCCTCGTCTTGCTTTCCCATGTGAGCCACACAAAAGCCTAAAGAGGAGCTGACAGGTCTGACCCCTTTACGACATCACTTCAAAGATCCCAAACACTCCTCCTCCTGCCTTTGTGTGGCCCTTTGACTTGCATTTTGAAAGATATAGAAAGCAACAAGTAAGTATGCACCGTAACATATTTTAGGGGTGACAGGCAATAGTAAAGATAATACCCAAGAAACAAAAACATATTTAGATGTGCTTCTTTCCTTACTGCAGTTTTCTTCAGCATCATGGGACTGAAGTTACTGCACCATTACTGTCAGCCGGTCTTCTATTAAAGTCCAAATTCTTCACAGTTTTAATGCTTTAAACCTTGAATATTCATCATCTACAAGTATTTTTAGATGTAAATATTCTCCTTGTTATTTCTGAACTACAAACATCGCAACATTTATATCACAAAAGAGTTGATTATTAAAAGGAAAAAAGTGAAATGTTGCTGTTTCACTGACAGATGTGGGAGCTGAATTTATGATCTCATTGAGTGAAGGTGGTCCTTTCTATGCCTTCAAAACAGTCTTTTGGTGTCCTATAGAGCATGCACTCCTCACACTAGGGCTCATTTACTCTACACTGTGTTCTTTTTACTAAGTGGATTGAATCATCCAATGCATAGTGACCCTGAGCAAGAGACCTTGGTTGCTGGTTGCACTTTTATTAACCCACGGTGCTAAAAACCTGCAGTGCAAAGAAAACACTAATGGAGTCACAAAATCACCCAAAAATCGCACAAAAGAAAAGCAGTTTCTGATGGAGTAGTGCATAGAAAAAACCCCATGACGTCCATTATCTCGTGAACAAGAGAGACCCACATCTGCTCGAGGATGTAGGGCACCGTAGCGAAAGACTAAAATTAGAAAAAGAGATCCAAACCAGTATCAATTCTCAAAAAAAATACAAGAGACAGCCTTAACTCTTAAAATATACAAAGCCAGTTTTACTGGATATTTGATGTAATTTTTTCTACAGTTTTGACTAAACAATTTAATTAAAAATGGTCATGCCATTTCTAAATATTAGGACATGCATTAGTAGTCTTTATACCAGCTCCATAAAAAAGCCCATTGGTAAATTCAGAGTGTCTGTCTATGCTTTATGACCTAAAAATCTTGCTAATGAAAGTATTTTTTTCATTTTCCTTGGTGTGTCTCCCCAGGGTACGCCTAGTTAAAGAAATGAAAATCCCCACAGTCCAAACAAACCAAATACAAATATTCTTCTTCTGCAAGTGCAAATGTACTGGAAAGCAGAAGCATAATATTCTTCATTATGTTCACTTTTTGTGTCTATTCAGCTTAGTGTATATTTGTATTAGTGGGTCCTCCACAAACAGAATTTTAGTTTTGTCTTATTCAAAGATCAACACTCTCAGAGGTCCAGTTCCTTTTTCTTTTATACCTGCAGGCTTTAATATAGCATTAATAGATATTTTTACTTGAATGTCCACACTCTGCTCACTTTCAGTCAATTTAATCTATTGTAAAGAGAAATCTGGGACCACAGATTTTGGTTTAATCTCCTTGACATCATATATTGTAACATTGCAGGTTAGAGGGTTGAGTCAATAACAATGTGCAGTTCAGACACTTTTCCTACCATTTATGACTATGGCTGAACTACAAAAGCACCCATCCCTCCACTCTCCTGCTAGCTCGTTGTTTAAAATATACCTTGTCATTTTCTTTCGAACAGCTGGAAAATGTTCAGCGTCATTGTCTGTGCCTGCGTATTTTGACGCTTAAGAGGAACATTATTTGAATAAAGACAGAGCACACCAACACGCGAACTCTACAGATGAACCCTTATGGAATCTATTCTTGTCTCCCACTTTCAGGCGAACATCCACCATTCAAAGCTGCCAACCTATTTTCTTCAGACAGACTGGTTGAATCACACAAGGCTCCACTCTTTGCTCCCCTCATCCTCTGTAGCTTGGCCATTTGGCAGAATGCTGGGGCTCCCTGAAATGACTTTAAATGCCAATCTTTGCTACAACTCTTGGGGTTAAATAGGAAAATTAAAATAAACACCTGCCACTTATCATTCAACAAAAACGCTGGAATTGTTAACTTGGGTAATTCTTAAATTCATTTGACTGACTGATTCCAAAATCAACTATGCTAGTGGACACTTCTAGTGTCCAAGAGAAGCTGTTACCAAATCAAAAAAAATTCCCTCCAGACACTGCGATAAGGTGACAAGGCTTGGTGACTTTTATTATCTGTAATACACTACAAATACTGAAGGGTCACTTTATCTGTCAAAAATATGGCATTTTAGAGTTCGATTGCTCTAAAGGCTTGTTTTACTATTCTGTGACGCAGGGATGTGGAAAATAAACCTTATCTTTCACCACTAACACCAAACAAACTCTGAGTTGCAAAAAGGAAAAAAAAAACAGCTCAATTAGTGAATCACTTGTGCCAAACACATAAAGGCAGGATATAAGAGACCAGGTGGGTCATATGAGGATAAAATGACAGCCATAAGAGAAAAATTATAACAGCAGCTTGTACAGCAGCTTGTACAACAGTACTGTTGAGACAAGTTATCATCATTATCCATCTCGGTCTTTTTGCATTTTATAGAGAATTAAACAGCCTGTGAGACTACAATGAAGAATCTTCTATCCAAAATTTAATTTCTCAAGCAATCCATTAAATTTCCCTGAAACAGATTTACATGCAAATTCACATCTGCTGGATTAAAAATTGGGTTTTTTTTTTTTTTTGTGAAAGGCAAAATCAGCACACTAAAACACTTTTAGAGAGTTGTAAAACATATTTTCATCATTTCAGGCACTATTTCATTTTATTGCAGAAGTATTCCAAAAATGCTGTTACGTGCCTTGTGGGGTAATTCTGATGAAACTGTCTAAAATGCACTTTGGCAGGATGAAAATCTACCTTTGTTTTCTGATGTTTCAGACCCAGTTAACTGGTACGTTTTTAGCACATGCCCTAGCACAAAGGTGAGCCCCTTTGATCCGCCAAATATGCAGAAGACTGAGTGAGTAATTGATTCCTTGCACAGCCGCCGACCTGACTCTCACATTTGGTGGATGAGTTTAACAATAATTGCTGCACTACATTTAATGTAGACTCTGCAATGATGGTTCACCATCAGTGCTAAGCTTGCATGTTAGTCGAACTTAAATCAGAGGCCTTATTGACATGGCATATTCTGATTCTTCTTTTACTCAGCCCCCACTCAACAGCACAGTTTGTAGCATCAACATGTGTCTGCACTTGTGTGGGACTGTGATATTAGCAGAACACAGAGAGAGACACGAGGGAGACAAGGAATACATCTGAAAGCTGTAGGTCGCTGGAGATGAAGCCTTTATGAGTCCATCACTGCTTTCCCAGAATACTGACCCGCCCACAACCCTGTCTTATTTCAGATTGGGTTGAGATCCCCAGAGACAGGTGTGCAAATGTGTACAGATGATCCTCTTTCTACCTCCTCTCCTCCTCTGTCTCTGTCTCTTTCTTTCTGCTTTGAGACAAAACCAACCTTGTACACTGAGAGAGCAGAGTTTGGCAGACTCCAAATTAGAGACTCTGAAAGGTTGGTTATGATAAGAGGATCAAACTGAGTAATGGGTTCAAAGGACGCTCATCTGTTTCCTGGTTTGCTGATATAGACGGAAAGAAAAAAGGAGGCACAGAGGCATGGAGGGGGCTGGCTCACCCATCTGCAGAACATAGGATTACGGGAGACAATAGATCAATCCTACAATGAATTCCCAGAGAAATGTGCAGAAAATGTATGCACACCACTGACTTTATACAAAGACAGACCACAGGAGAGCTTTACACAAGTGATGCCAAAATAAACCCCCAAATTGCTGGCTGCAGGATGAGTCAGAAATACCACCCGTCTTAAGATGAGAAATGTTTCTTCTATTTAATGAATGCCCTAGTGTTTGTGTTTAGATTTTTCTTTATTTATAGTGTTGTTTAGTTGTTTTGCTCTAAAAATTAGGTGAATGAGTCACACGGGTGTCAATACTCCGGCTCCACCACCAAACTGAGTCAGCACCACAGCAAATAATCAAGCCTGCTTTAGGTACCCCTTTAACGGTAATTACAGCCATAGATGTGAATAGTAGCTGATTTCACAGGAAAGTACTGCAGTGATTTTTTGATGTTTAATGGCATGACACTAGTTCATTGTCATTATTTAGTGTTTCATCAATATTTATTAAACAGCCCTGATGTGAAAAACTGACAGCAGAGACAAGTCACCATTAATGACACCAGTTTCATGTGGCCTCAGAGACAAACTGACTGGATTTAACAACTGGGGGAAAATTGTCATCAGCACTCATATTTTGTCTTTTTTTCACACATATGAAGAAAAGCAGAATGCCTTTCAAAACATTAAGATTGTAGGTAAAGCTATGGAAGTACTTTACAATTTCAAAAACTGCTAGGGTTTATGAAAAGGAAAAAAAGAATATCCTGTTTAAGGACTGTTGGGATCATAACCACAGGTTGTGCTGTTACAGTTGGTTTTACCTAGATTGCATTTGCATCCAAGGGCCGACCTCTATTTTCAAATGGACTTATGTGGATCTGCCCTTGGATAACTATGACCTGGATGAATGAGAATCTACATAGACACATGTTTGCATGTTTTCTGAACTCTTCCAACAGGGGCAAACTGAAATCTGCTGTTGTGAGTCTGGGGAAGCAGCTTTAGGTTATGGCAGCCTGTTTGGGATAAGATTTGCCAAACTCAGAGAATCCATTTTAATGCCAGGACACTAAATAAAGGGTCTTCGTTGGCATGACCTCCAAATCCATTACCTTTTATCTAGTGTTCTGTATTTAATAGAGCTTTATATAGATCATTAAAATCAAGATTTATATGAATTATAAATCAGTTTGTCATGGTGCTGTCAATGAAACTATATTAGAGTTGTACAGATTTTTATTAAAACGAATTCACGTGTTACCTGGGTTGCTGTTGAAAAGATGCTAAAACTGCAGTTGTGTGGGTAGATCCACAACAGTGCATTGCATATTTCTGTCACTAATTAAAGGTAAATGATCGCAATGGTTCAGGAACTAACGACAGGGTTTGTAACCCATGTTAGTAATTTGTGCAGCAGTATTTAGCTGCAGCCTGTTTCCCTATCGCCTTA
This sequence comes from Tetraodon nigroviridis, assembly GCA_000180735.1. Taxonomy (NCBI): domain Eukaryota; kingdom Metazoa; phylum Chordata; class Actinopteri; order Tetraodontiformes; family Tetraodontidae; genus Tetraodon; species Tetraodon nigroviridis. Next base: position 704,520 of record CAAE01014716.1, read on the forward strand.
ATCACAATCAACAGTCTCCTCTCAGTAACTTTCAAATATCAAATAGGTAATTAAAACTTGATTTAAGTGTATGAATGCAATTTACATTTCCACAATGATTTGACCTGCCCTTCTAATTAATTTCAGCAGGTAAATTAATCAGCTTTAGCTTGTTTTCCCGCAGCCTGAGCATTGAGTTTTATGAATACACTGACACCATAGCAGAGACTCACGGGTAACAAAAATCAAGCTGTATTTGTCCTTTTCAGGTAGTCAATCAGAGGCTGCGTGAGTTGGAAAAAGCTAGCTCCGTAGAGAGTTCAAACTGTGTTGTTAAAAACATGATCCACGCAGCTTTATTAATTTTATAAATGGACCACGATTTTTTGTGTCCCTTTAAAAGCTATGAATGGACGGATCACTTCAGCTGCTGCTCATTTTCCTTTCTGTTTCCATTCTGTCTGAAAAGCACCTTTGCTTCGTTGAGATCAGCTAAACGATTTGGTCACCAAAGAACAGCATGTTTTGTTGGGTAGTATAGGTCATTATCCATTAGCTCTTTGGAACTATCGCAGCTCTCTGAATACGGCAAATGGATCTTTGCAAAATGCTTTGTGTCAATGTTTAAATTAGATAACACTGAAAATTCATATAGTTTGCATAAGGTGACCTTTCTCCCCTTAAACAACCACACATTTAAGTGATTAATGAAGGTGTTGTATGACATTTAAAGAAAAGGCTTGCCATCTAAAGAGGAGGGAAAAAAAACAAGTTACCGTGCAGATTTGACAAATGCCACTAATTGCCTACACTACCTTATGTAAAGCTTACCCTCTCTCTACCTTTCTAAAGTTAGAACCATCAGCAGCATTGTTACAAGAAGCATTTCCTGCCATCAATTAAAGAAGTACTTTTACTGTAGGCAGATGGAGACGACAGTCTAATTTCTCAGAAATTAGAGGGAATTCAGAAATGTCAGCACTGAGCAGTTTGAACAGTCAGTCAATTCTGTTCAGAAATGTGGGCTAGATGAGATACAGCTGAGCAACAAACAAGAGTAACTGTCCCCAGTGCCAAGGTTATCATTTGAAAAGATAGTATTTAAAAGCATTTAAAAACATATATTTTAATGCTTAAAAGCAAGCAACCTAAATTAATGTCGTTACCTTGAGCCTGAAGAACAAGGCTCATACTGCCACAGTTAATTACAGAACATTATAGCCTAAATCTAACGGCATAAATGCTTAAGCAGATGCAGAGAGGCCTGATGCAAGTGTTGAAGCTAATCTATTGATTATA
>CAAE01014716.1:705847-715969 GCA_000180735.1 Tetraodon nigroviridis
CGCCACATGTACCAACACAATCACCTCCCTGTTTTTTTTTCTTTTTTTTTAAAGAAAAAAACCTTACAACAGATGCTTCTTCCTAAAAGGTTTATATGTGCAATGTAACGACCCAAAAGTTTATCCCTTTTTTCTTTAGTCCAGCTTGATGGACATCTTTGAGTTTCCATTCCCAATCTTATGTCTCTGTTGTTACATTTTCTAAAAGAGAAAACTGCATACGCATTTTTTCTCTTTCTGTGGCTTCTGACAGTGTCACGACATCCTTTGGTGTGGTAATTAAAAGTGTTTTGAGAAAATGATAGTACCAAGATGATACCAAGATAGAAAATAAAAGCCAAACTCAAAGAGATGTTCATAAAGGGAGACAGAGACAGCTTATGAAAAAAATGTACTAATACATAAATTCCACAAAAAAATATGCCTGGTTTAAGCCCACTCACAGACTGTGCATTAGCTTTTTTTGAATGCCGTCCAGTTAGGAACGAATCACATCGTCTCTGTCTCATTTCAGGCGTTATTTTAGACATCCTAATAGAAGCTGTGGTTATTTTTGACATATAAAAACACTAGGTGATACTAATGTCACAGCTTACGGTCTGAAAGCTATTTGTTGATCCACATTCAATTCCTGACATAAAGGTCTAGCATGTACATGCCTGTTGGCTTTGGAATGTGTATTTCTTAGTCACACCACATGGATTTATGTTGCCTGTAGCATTTAGTACCTTGCATGTCTAGAATTGTAAAATGTATCTATTAAAGCATATTGGATGGGGAATTCCGCATTGACGTGGGATCCAGCCAAATGGTTCAAAGCGTTCTACTAAATTATTGTGGCACAGACACAAACAAATAGATATCTGCTTTACAGAACACAAGTACACAAAGTTAAAATGTGGTAATTACATATTAAATACAAAGCTATGCTAACTGTGCTGTCACCTTTGAAGCCAAAATAACAAAAAATCTAAAATAATCGTGTTATAGTGTTATTTTCCGGTCAGTCTTGGTTTAGGTAGCTTGTTTCCTTTGCCAGCCAGCGGCGGACAACAGCAATTGTGCATCACAGACGCTATGTTCCCTGTCACTTTGAAAGTAGAAGCCTCGATTACAACAGACCGAGAGAAAATGGAGCAGATCACAGATCTTGCATAACGATTCATCTTGCGGAAGATCGATGCCAAGAAACTTGACCCTTTTTCATGACCTACTTCGTTCATTCAAGCTCACTAAGCACACGTTCTGAATATTTGCCCATGGGTGAGAGTCTCTGGGGGGAAAAGACGCATCCCCAAACAAGAGAGTGCACACCCAGCCAAACCAACACTTACTGAGTATGGTGATTTATTACACTAAACTAAATACCTATTGATACTTTGTGCTTTTAGTCATCTCATTGACCTGGCTGCTGATTATCGATTCTCTCTCTCTGCTTTTTTAACGCTTGTACCAAACTATCGCTTTAAAGCCATGGCTATTTAAGTGCCTTTTGCTTCTTTGAGACCCTCGAGGCCGCGAGGGTCTCAGATGAATAGCCTTGTCTCTGCAGCATCTATGTCGAAGCCTTAATTAAGATGCTCATAGCCCAGATGGAAAAAAGTGGCTTAGGAGGACAAACTGGCAGAAATTTATATTTATCTATTTATCTATTTATCTATTTATATTTAGAAATTTATCTATTTATATAAAAATCTATTTTCAACACAGTGGTTTCAGAATATATAATGAGATGAAGGTTCGCTTGTGTTCAGTAAATCGTGATGTTATTTTATTGTTTAAGGGATCTCCCTTTTTGTGCAAAGTAAATTTACAGTACTCTTGGGTGCTGTAGCAGCTTTGAAAAACGCATAAAGGTTAAGCACCACCTTTTCCCTGTCTTTATTGGAGGACATTGCAATCATAGCTCTGTAATCGAGGTGTAAATGGCTGTAAGGCAATGCTACTTTCTAACCAGGCTGTGGTAAACATGCTTTGGTGGCTTTGGAGTACAGAGGTGACAGGTTAAGTAATTATGATGAATTCGCTCTCCGTGTCTCCTGCATTTTGCCACACTAACCAGCGATGAAAAACACAGCGTGGCAAAGGCAAAAATAAAAAAGACAATTGAAAGGAAATTGAAAGAAAAAAAAATCACATTCATTTTTTCTATCTAGGTTCTTACTTCTGCTGTTGCTATTTGTCCTTGAAGTAACATAATTTGACAAGGTGTACATGGATGTTTTAGGGGCTACTGACACTGGTATAGTACACACTTAGCATCTGTGCTGGAAGGTTTGAAGTGAAAACACAATGAAGATACATGTTGAGTACTTTCAGTACTCAACAAGTACTCATCAAGTATTACGAACATGTCAAATAACAGTGTAGTTATCACAGTCAATAATGTGTGTTTGTGCATGTGTGTGGATAACCTACAGTCTATTGTTAGAAGAGAAGTTATGAACAAGCATCACAGTATTTAACCTGTTGATCTTTCTGTTCAATTTACTTTGCAGTGGGAAGAGGTGAGCGGCTATGATGATGCAATGAACCCCATCCGGACATACCAAGTGTGCAATGTTCGTGAAGTCAACCAGAATAACTGGCTACGCAGCGATTTTATACCCCGAAAGGATGTGCTTCGTGTATATGTTGAAATGAAATTCACAGTGCGAGATTGCAACAGCATCCCAAACATCCCAGGATCCTGCAAAGAGACTTTTAACCTCTTCTACTACGAGTCCGACTCTGACTCAGCCACTGCCACCAGCCCTTTCTGGATGGAGAATCCCTACGTAAAGGTGGACACTATCGCTCCAGACCAGAGCTTCTCCAAGCTCGACTCTGGACGCGTGAACACAAAAGTGAGAAGTTTCGGGCCATTGTCCAAAGCCGGGTTCTACCTGGCCTTTCAGGACCTTGGGTCCTGTGTTTCTCTCATTTCAGTGAGGGTTTATTACAAGAAGTGCTCCACCACCATCGCCAACTTTGCCGTTTTCCCAGAGACGGCAACTGGAGCTGAGGCAACGTCCTTGGTCATTGCTCCAGGAACTTGTGTTCCTAACGCCCTGGAGGTGTCAGTGCCGCTGAAGCTTTATTGCAATGGAGATGGAGAGTGGATGGTTCCTGTAGGTGCCTGCACCTGCTCGGCTGGTTTTGAACCAGCCATGAAGGATAGCCAATGTCAAGGTAAGGCCATTTCAGGCTCGCCCACAGCCAGGAAGCTGAATTAATTTATAGCCCTAACAATGCACGGCGAGAGTTCCAAACAGCCCAGCGAAAGTCAATATAGTTTTTATATACTTGTGCATGTATGGAGAAATTGAATTTAATAGCAGTTAATAGCTCACTCTGCTGTCACCCACTTATAGCAAGTGTTCAGGGGGGTATTTCCCTGTAGTGATCAATAATGTATCACATTATCTCTGCTGTGAAAAGTTTACATTTGCATTTTACAGACCTCGTATCTGGTGTATCTATGTGGAGTGAATTACAATGATGGTAATAAATGAGGCATCGGAGCCTCACAGGATATTGTTTTATTTGCACACATGGATATGCTTAATGATGGAGAGATGGAACAGGTATTGTGTTGGCTGCAGGTTGCAGTCTCCATTGCTAGATCATCCAGCAGTCTATTATGGCACATTTATTTATTTGCTCCGCATTTTTATTTTTCTCCACACATTATTTCAGCAACTGTGAACCGGAATAATGCACTCTCGATGATACTGTCAGCAGGCAGCTGTTCGCTCTTTTGACCTTAGTTTTGCCTGGCAGCTGGTTACTGAATAAATGGAAATGCTGTGGGGGCTGTCTGTCTCTGAAAGCCTGTGACGGCTGCAGGTCTGATGGAAAACACGACAAGTTCACAGAGGTCGAGAGCAAGGTGAATTCAAACAGCACGTCCCAGGTTTCTGTGGAGTGCTGGTGACAGTATGAGAAGAGGGAGGGATAGTGAAAATGTCCGTGTGCAGAGGAGCATAAGGGTACAAAGGTTAAATGGAGGCACAGTGAAAAAAGGAGGTCAAGGATATTGATTGATAGGACTCAGTGTTTTTTATCCTTCATTATTCTGCTCACAGAAATAGAGAAGTCACTCGTCAGAAGTGAGGTCAAGTATTGCTAATTATTGCATATCTTACTGCTCAGCACTCAAAGTAGTGATCAGGACAATGGTAAAACATTTTACCACAGTAACTTTCTCTTATTGTGGTAAAATCAAAAAGTTTTATATTTGCTGTGGGGGAAACAGAAACACTATAAAGCATTTGCACATTTGCAGACACAGTACAGTTGTTGTCTGATTCACATCTTGTACTTTCCTGCACTATCTTCATCATCTCTTCATTTCTTCTTGCAGTAAGAGCACAACTCTAGCTTCATTTCTGTGTAACAAGCTTTACATCCCATCCTGTTACTCATTTGTCGGCATTTGCAGGTTAGTGTATGAAGCTGGGTTTCAGTAGGAGTTAATTAGCCTTCTTTGGTTACACCTTTACTTTTTTGCTTCACATTTTTTTTTTACCTTTACTTTTTTCCTTCATGCTCCACAATTTCCAATTTCAGCACACATTCTAATCAGTTCCTTAAGCTCTATGTTCTGCATGAGAAACTAAGACACAGGGGAGAGGGGAGAGCGGGGCAGGGGGATTGCAGGATTAGCATTTTCTATGCCTCCACCTCTTCCTCCCCTTTTTCTTTAGCCCTTGGTCTGTCTTACCTCATTTTTATTAGGTTCTCTTGGGGAAAGTAGATGAAAAAGAAGAGGTAACCCCATTGCTCACTGTAAGCCATTGATCAGCACATTCACAAAAAAAAAAAAACATCCCCAAGATTATTCTTATCAAGAAAAAAATGCTGAGTAAAAATTGGTAGTTTATGTTACCTTAGATGCACCAACTCTACTCAGTTCAACACGAAGGCAGCTGTTCTTTCACCTACTTAAACGTGAGGTCGTTCCTTATCTGTTTATCAAGCAGCACTTCCTGTTAGCCAGAGGTGTGGATGACTGTGATTAATGGGGCACAGAGCAAATATACTCTGTGCTAATGTTGGCTCCACGGTGCAGTCCACTGGTAGCTTTGAGTTAATATTGAACTTTTCAGAAAATAGCAAAACGGCTAAGGGTAAGAGACCAGTTGTGTTTTTGACCTCAATCACTTAAGACCCCTCAAGGTCTTAAATGCATTTATTTGGTACCAATATTATGATGTTATCCATATTATCCAGACAGGAAAAAACCTCTCTGTCCTTGACAAAGATAGGCTAATACGCTTGTGAGTCAGTTAATCAACTGGCCCCTGTAAACCTTGCCTGTCTTACCTAGTCTAATTGTTTATTTATTAAGCTTTGCAGCAAACTCATCCATCTTTTAACGAGACTATTTATCAAAGAGTCGCAGCCTGCCGGAGCAATGTGGATCAGGGCGTTGTCAGTGTTTTCCTTTACTTCTACACCTTATTGCTCAAGTTATATTGGCTGCAATTGTAAAGACGAGCAATGTTTTTACTTCAGCAAGTAGTCAAAACTATACTACAGATAGTTGCATTTATAGGTGTGCACTGAAATGATCCGCAATATATACACAAAAATTTTCCAGACTAGACTGTGAACTGACTCGACCTCTGCGCTGTGCATGTGTGCACACAGACATGTACTATTATCTCCTACCAAACACACCTATGTAATATGTCCCTTTGTGATTCATTAATAGTTAAAGTAACATGTCAGCACTGGTGCTGCTCGGGGTTTTGTAGATAATTTGGTTTGATACATTTGCATGTGTGATCTTGGGTTTACTCTTGCAGCTTTGTGCTGCCCAGGGGATAAGGAGAGCATGCTGGGTTGAGGATTAAAAAAAGCTAATTATGTTTAGCGATTAGATGAGGCAATCTTTTATTTATTTATTTTTTGTTTTGGTTTTTTTTTGTTTTTATTTGATCTATGCGCAAAAGTTTATGTAAAACTGAATTTTTTTATACTGTCTAAAATGTAATGTTCACACTGCTTCCCTTTTCCAGCTTGCAGCCCTGGCACCTTTAAGTCCAAACAAGGTGACGGTTTCTGCATCCCATGCCCAGCCAGCAGCCGCACCAGCTCAGGAGCATCCACCGTTTGCTCCTGTCGAACTGGCTTCTACCGGTCAGATACTGATTCTCCAGACTCTGCTTGCACCAGTAAGTATGGATTTTTCTGACTTAGAAATGGGATGTTAAAAAAGTCAAAATACTGTTGGTTTGATAAGAACAAATTTGTTTTTATCTCATTTTTTGTTAGTCTTCATTCAGCAAAGTTTGAGCCTGTGTGGTAAAATGTTCTCCCCCTCTGTCTCATTTGAGTTGTGTCCTTGGGGGGTGATAAAAGTCAGCACGTTTGTTACCACCACAGCACACAGATAGCAAACAACACTGTTTGCATTTCTAGCGCTATCCAAAACTTCATCATTCTCAGTACTCCCAAAATTCCCTACTTTTAATGCTGCTCACACTTGACAAATAAAGAGTGCAGGGCTGAAAGTGTCTCCATTAAGGGCAAACATACATATGGGAGCTAATTCCTTTGTTGATGGATAATATATATATATATATTTTTTTGGTCTGATGCTGGATTTCTGTTCTGGATCTCTTTCACAGTGCAGAAAGAGATAAGGCTCTATTAATTGGATAAGAATTGCTAAAGCTCTGCCAATACTTTGTCTTGCACATTTTCCCCAGCACTGCTGGCCTCCCTTTTTTTCCTATAAAATTGCTAGGGCACTCTTACGCAGGAAAAAAAAGGAAAATGTCTGTGGAAAAAAATGCAGCAATGCCACAACACAAAGAAAAGTATTGGGTCATGAGTTTTGTTGTTATTCACTTTTAAATAATAAATGTTTATGCACATAATGAGAAAGAACCATATTTTGCAGTATATGATTGGATCTATTGTTAACCTGTCCATTTTGGCACCTAGAAAAATGTCTATACACTTATTATCCATGGATAATAAAATGATTTACAATTTAAAACTGCTTTTTGATGTAATGCACGGTTCATCTCCTTTTTGCAGCTATTCCTTCTTCACCAAGGAATGTCATCTCAATTGTCAACGAAACCTCACTGGTCCTGGAATGGAGTGAGCCAAAGGACTTGGGAGGGCGTGACGATGTCCTCTACAATGTCATCTGCAAGAAGTGTCTGCCTGAGCGGGGAATGTGCTCACGCTGTGACGACAACGTCGAGATCTCGCCACTCCACCTTGGACTAACCCAGCGCCGTGTGACTGTGCGCAACCTGCAAGCTCACACACAGTACAGCTTCGAGATCCAGGCGGTAAACAGCGTTTCCAACAAGAGCCCCTATACGCCTCAATTCTCCACGGTGAACATCACTACAAATCAGGCTGGTAAGTGCAGTTTCTGCCTTAGATGGTGAATATAAAACTTGAGGATGCAGCTACATTCTAAAACAATACAAAAGGCGGTCAAAGTAAATACTTTATGCTCAAGAAGTGAAGATCAATTACTTGCATGCATGTGGGAGTGTGTTGCATATTTTCTCTTTGAAAATGGATTGAAGGGATTGAGAAGGAAGACAGTCTTCTGAATGGGCTTAGGAAAAGGACCTCTTTCAAACACCCACAGCGTGCTCAGTGCTAACACTGCTGCAAATAGCAATAGCGAGGCAGAATGTATTCACAATGTTGAACCCTCAGTATTCCAACAGCCCACTGCTTCCAGCCCACCACTTTACCAACCTACACCAGACAACATCAGAGGAGTGGGGACATTATACAAATCAGAGCAGAACAAAGTAATAATTAATTAAGTTTGGATAAGGACACTATGCTTAGTTATCACACGATGTTCTTTTGTTCTTTAACACATTAGCTTTGAATTTCTTTTTTTTTTTTTTTTTTTTTTTTTTTTGGATTTGGTTTAACTTTTTAAATTTGCATGACCTCAGAAAAAATGGAGTACCGTTAAGAAGACTTAGAATGTTATATTGCGACTTTTTTCTTTAGGTTGTTGTGTTATGGATGTAAATTTGTGCAGGCTTAAAAAACTCAGAGGATTATCCCTTACTCCTTTTCCCACCCTCTCTTGCTTCTTTCCAAGCCTTTGTTGCCTTACTGCCTCTTAAATCTTTAGGAATGCCTTATGTTTGTGAGTCTAGGACCAATAGGCCTTACAGGGACCTTGAGTCAGGGCCTCACTGCTTCACCAGAGCACGGGCCACTTTAGTGTCTGGGGTTAGGTGGGTGTTGAGATAGTGGTAAAAGGAAAGGGAGAGCACCAAAGAGCATCAGCTGTGATCAGATTATTCCCCTGTGTAGTCCCAAGACCATCTCTACATGCCTATTCACCTTTTAAGAAACAAAATAAATAACTGGGTGGTGATAAGCCACAGGGGCCACCTCCATGGTTACTGCAAGGCCTTCTCCCACCGGAGGCCCCCTAATCCCTTAGCTAGAACCGGGGATCTGTCCAGGAAGTATTGTCTTCAGGAAGGGAAAGAATGATGTGAAGGGCCAGGGTGGGTTGAAAGAGACAGAGAAAGGAAGGTGATGAGAGAAGAAGAGAATGAAATTTTAAATTTGTCTTCAAGAAAGAAGGAATAAGACTTCTTTAAAAAGCAAAGAAAGTGGCATTTTTTTCAACAGTAGTCTACATCTGAATGTGGCCTCTTGTTTGCCAACAAGTAAAAGTATATGAGAAATCTGCTTGTAGCAGAAACTTGTCCATGCATTTTACAGTTTTATTCTCTCATCACACAAGAATCGGGCATCCACTCTCCCTCCCAGAAAGTTAAGGAAGGGAGACTTAGAGCACTAGTGAAGAATTGGGTTGCATACTAACTATTAGCCAAAGCTCCTCACAAAACCCACAGCCTGTGGACACACAAAGGGCATGCACACACAAAAGACACAATGGAGGAAATATAAATAAATAAAGCTAATTCTTCCTCTCAATCGTTTCTGCCAGCTCCATCTGCAGTGCCTACAGTTCACCTGATGTCAGCCACAGCAAGCACAATGAGCCTGTCCTGGCTACCTCCAGAGAAGCCCAATGGAATCATTCTGGATTATGAGATTAAGTACCATGAGAAGGTAAACTGCAGTGTATGCCTCTAATTCAATCCCGTTTCACTGACCTCCACGGTGTGCGTAGTATCTGTGTTCTGTAAATGTGGGAAAGAATGCCTCACCTGATAAGCACATGGTTGCAAGAGGCAAGTCACAGCTTGTGGGATCATCCTCTTATTTGTCTCATTCTGTTCCTCCTTCTATCTTAATTTCTCTCATTCCTACGTTTTGTTCGTTTTTATGAAAACTGGCTTCATTCTGTCTCCAATTGTGTCTGCAGGATCAGGGTGAGGCTATTGCCCATACCATGACTGCACAACGAAGTAACGCCCGCATTGAAGGGTCTCAAGGCTGGTACATCTTACGTGGTGCAGGTCCGAGCTCGGACAGTGGCTGGTTATGGCCGCTACAGCAGCCCAGCTCATTTCAGCACCAACCTACAGAGTATGCACTCCTCTGACTCTTTTGACTGAAAATAAGCCAAAGTGCTAGTAAAGATATCAAATCTGATTAAACCTTGATGATGTTAGTAATCAGGAAAAGGCAGCAGGCTCTATACAGCATAACTGGCTGGTCTAGTTTATATTTATTATAAATACATAGGTTCATTTTAAATGTTTGCTCTTTTAACCACTTTCTCTCCTGTTTTCCTTAAAGCTGACCCTACAAAGCCATGGCAGGAGCAGTTCCCGCTCATCGTAGGATCCATTACTGCCAGCTTGGTGTTCATCATTGCTGTTGTGGTCATCGCTATTGTCTGCCTCAGGTCAGAATATAATCCCTCAACATTGAGTATGTGACAGACAAAGTATGTTCATGCTAAAAACACTTAAAAAATGCAATAAGACATTTTAAATGTCAGCTTTGATTGCATGTCCTCTGTGGCACCCTTGAACACTCAGTGGATTACTTAGCCACCTGTGAGGCCACTGAATTCCAGATTAGCATTCAGAATCTGTGAATAATAAACAGCTTTGGCCAAAACACTGCTTTGCTTACTGGAAACAGTGGGATAGAGCAGCTGTTGGACTTGATAGGCATTTGGACCCGACAGTGTGTTTGGCTCACTGAAAA
>CAAE01014716.1:718556-742345 GCA_000180735.1 Tetraodon nigroviridis
GGGAAAAAGAGAAAGTGGGGTAAGGTGATCTACTGAGTCAATAGAATGCCTTTTCTCTGTTTGTCTCGTGAGGTGTGGGTGTAATAGATTAAACTAGCATCCCCAAGCTCTTCCCATGGCAAACGCTGTCCTATTAAGTGTGACTTTTTCACAGACTCTCCACTCCTCTGCGCTGTGGACAGGGCTGTTGGCCAGACTCTCACATGGCACTCTACTGTTGTGAACACTGGGAGCAGGCATGGGGGAGTTGGAGATGCTTGAAGGCAGCCAAGGACACAAACTGATGTGACTGATGGCAGCGCAATAAAGTGAGCATCTTCTCTCTGCAGTGTTAGAACCCTGTGGTATTCAGAGGATCAAATGGCTCTCTGGGGCATGAAAGCTTTTGTCTAGTGATGATAAGCTCATTGTGCTCTGCAGTCAGTCGACTGCTCATAGATGCTAGAAACATTTAGTATTCTTCTACATGGCCATCTCTCGCCAACCTGTCAGACAGCACCTGCGCTGACCTTTTCAAGAGATCAACTGGTCACAACACAGATGTTAGGCAATCAGCTGGAAGATTTTAATCACATCTGTTCATTTTAAATTTGGAATGGAATATTTATCCCAGAGCAGGTTTGCATTGGAGAAATTATGGGCTGCTTTTTTGGTTTTTATTTGATGAACACTTGTTCTGTAGCTTAAGCCAGACATGACCTAATGTCGAAAAGCACTGACTCATTTTGAAGCTACTTTTTGAAAAGTGCAACATTTTAGGTGTATTTGAATTAGGTTTGATTTATTCTCAGAATATAACGTAGAGGAGAAGGTGGTGTTAATGATTCATAATCTGTTTTGTAGATACATAATACTGTGGTCTAATAGATTCATTGCTGCTCCACATATCATGGATAAAAGAGCATTTCGGGCTGTTTAATCCACCTGTGTTCAGCACAAACAAATTACTTTAAGCCGCTAATGACGAGCTGAGGCATGGTGAGTGATTTTTCCTGGAGGAAAGGCGAGATATATTCTTGTCACTGAATCAGATCTGTCAGGGTAAGATAAAAATATTGAATAGCACTCTTGAAATAGTTACCACTACACCGGGACGGACATTTTGCTCAACGGGATGTGGGGGAGAAACCCAAAATAGAATAAAATATAGGTGTAGAGTCTGATTTCATATGGACTCGCTCTTTTCAGACAAGAATATCTGTTGTTTTATATTCACACACATAATTGTGATGACATAGGCACTTTTTGAATTCCTTTGAGGCCAGGTTAGCTCGATTAGTCCCCCGTTTTTAATGAAGAAACTGGAAAAGAGAAAAGTTCCTCCGTTCAGCATCACTACCAGTGCAAAGAAGGTGCACATTTACATATCAAAGGGCACAGCCCCATGTCTGGAATTTAAAGTGTGTTCTGTTGTGATGTTGAAGAGTAGCAACGCTGACATGTGAGGAACTCGGTCTGTCCTGTTGACAAATTCTTGCATTGATACACTTCCCTTTTGAGTCGGCAGTAACCCCACATAAAGATGCGAACAACCAACATTTCAATGAGACACTTTGAAAAAGTAATTAAACATGCATCAGTGTGCACAACACTGAACAAAATACATGCATGAAGATGAGTAATACGTACTCAGACAGTTCCAATCCTGAGAGTACAAGTAGGTCATCCTTCAGGAAAGCAAAGAAAAAGTACTAATGATACACACACAATATTTCCCAGTGGCCTCCTGATCTGATTTGATTCTGCCCAAGTCAAGCATTGACACATTAGCACGTTTTCTCATTAACTTTGAATTTCTCATTAGACCCTCCTGGACCCATCTTTTTCCTGTTCAACAATAGATATTCCAGACATATTTAAAACGTTGTGCTTCTTGGACACAGAGCATCAAAGGTTTCTCCAATTTTTGTTTCAGCAAAGCCTGAATGTATAAATTATATTATGGGATTTTCTGGATGATTAATCATATGGCTTTTAATGTAATGCTGAGTAATTACATGAGTTCATCAGACGAGGAATGCTAGGGAAATCACCTGTTACCACGGTTAGTCAGGATTGTGTGTTAAAAAACAGATGTTCCAGATATTGTTCCCATTTCACATAAATTTTTAACGGGCTTCTTTGGGATGTCAAAACATGACAACAACACACCCTTTTTCAAGCTTTTTGTGAACACATCACAATTGTGTTCCACAATTATAGCTAAAAATGTTTTAAGGCAGTTTTTTTTAGACGTACCGGTATTCCTAGAATAAATCATAAATCTAGTAATAACAGTAATAACCAGGCTGTTTTTTAAGCTTATTAAGTTATACAAGTTGTTACTTGCAGACTTTAAAGTACAGCTGACTATGTTGCAGTTCTGCTCATGTGACTATAACGACAATTTTGATGTAAAGTCACCTTCAGTGTTGATTTAGTGCATAAAACTGTGTTGATGGTGTGTAATAAAATGCTTAATGACCTTTGATTGCCATGCTATTAATACATTATCCCTTGAGCTTGTGGTCCTAAAGTAATATGATCAGGTGTTTAAATGCCTCCCTGCTGTTGTGTGGAATGACAGAATGAAGGAGAATTGTTCATCCTTACCTCTGTAATTGCAGAAAGCTGCAAAGGAGCATCCTGTAAGTAGTTTCAGCTCGTGAAGAGCAGCAGTTTATCTCTATACTGAGTTTTCAGTTAAAATACCTGTCACGATTCAGCTGTTTAATTTACCCGCTGCTACAAATGGTAACATTTTAAGACAAATGCTCTCAAAATGCACCAGTTTTGTCTATATTCAGCAGTTCTGGGTTATTGCTTTCAGTTGAATTAAGTTTCCAAATATTTAAACAAGCCTAATAGTTATTAGTTACTTTCTTAAGCTCCCTGATGTGATTTGCTATCTTTATTGGTAAAAAAAAAAAAAAAAAATAGAAATCTAGGCGTGATTTTTCTTTATTGGTTCTACAGGATAGCAGCTGTGGATGCCACATCTCAGTCTAACCTCTGACCACAAGTCCCTGCTTTCTCTATGCAGAGGATTACATTATATCCGCACTGTGGCGATAGAACATGTTGAGACTGAAAGCTGTGCTTCTGATCCCTGTAAGACTCTGCCTAATGAGGCCTGGTGTGCACCTCCTGCTGTCCACCTTCAGTTTATTGCCCTCCTCTTCCTCCTCCAGAACCCATGTGCACTGCTCAGCTCAGCTATGCACGGCTGCCCATAATAATTTAGGTATAATTTGGCAAAAGTAAAATAAATTTGGTCTTTGAGAAGTTCTTCGAGTTCTTGAATTGCCAGCATCAACGATGTATTTAATAGTGCACTTACAGTAACTTAGCAGAATGAAGGCTGCAGCATCTGATTGACGACTGGTGAATTCAGTTTTTAGGTGAGGCTGTTGCTGTGGGGAATTGCTTTTGGTGGTGTCACTTCTTGAAGTAGATGGAATTTAACAGGATGTATTTTCTGTTGAAGAATCGTATAGCACATTCCTGCCAGTTGCACCTGGCACACTGTAATCAAACCAATCAGAGTGGTTGATGGTCAGTGATTGCTTTCAGATTGGCTTGCTTTCACACAGCTCCCGCTTCTCTTCCTGTACCTGCTGCAGGCCTGCTGCTGTGAAACCAAGGAGGTGGAGATGAGATGGAGGGTTTGAGAAGTATCTGCTGTAACTGTAGTCACTTCAATTCCAGTTAATTCATTTGCACAGATTAAAGAGCAAATTTCACAAAAAAAAAATGTTGTTTCTGCAAGTTCGATCAATCCTTGTCTGGTTCTTTTTCACTCTGCCAGAATACAACCACCTACTTTTATTGGCACCTTTTCCAGACACATTCCAGGGAAGCACAAGGCTTGAGGCAGGAAGATAGTATTGGTGCCAGGGTGAACACATGTTAGTCAATTTCAAAATACACTGAAAAGGCATCTCATTCTCACGTGACTCCGGTCCACTCGAGCGGAAACAACTGCAAGCTTGCCAAGTATGCTCGGTCACACATGAGCGAGCAGGAGACAGGCAGAGGTACGAACACGGGTGTCACTGCTGTCCAATGTGTACACCTCAGCAGTCAGCATAGCGAGGATGCAGATTTCTTCCTGCGGTTTTCTAATTGACTTCGGGCTCACTTGTCCACATGTCAAAGGTGTGAAGCGGTAGAACATGAACAGGTCAGCTGGTGCTTAGGGGAGAGGAGAAGACGGTTCTGCTGAACCAAGTAAGTGTTGTTTGACTTATTCACACTGAAGAGATGAGACCTATTTCAGGTCAAGAGCTGTTGAAACTGGATGAAGCTCATTCTAAAAGCACATGTAACACATTTCGTTGTGGGTTTCTGCTCATTCACACACACACACACACACACACACACACACACACACACACACACTACTACAACTTAAGTATACTTCAAACCCATCATTCTGGGCCAGGTAAAACCAACATCTTTCATCTGCTGTCTGTTGGTTACCTTAAATAAATGGAAAATATTTTAGAGGTAAACCATAATTAGAATTGCAAAAAAGCCTAAAATTAAGTTTGCCAGCACTCAGAACACTTTTCAGATGCTTTAAATAATCACGTTTCAGGAGACAAGTTTTGGGAGTCAAGGATTTAACATGGCTCATTTCAGTTGATACTGCAAGAATGTCAGCTATTCTTTACTCTAATTGTGTTGCATTTTTATTCAGCACGAGAATGGTGCTTCTGCTTCAAACATTTATGTAGGGCGACAATAGCTTTTTATTGTGATGCATTAAAAATACTTTGATGCGATGGGATAATTTTTTTTTCTGCTTTGTTTCAGCCTCTGGACTTTGAAAGCAAGAAGGCGTACACCTTCAAGGTAGATGCCACCAATGCACATCTGGATGCGCGTTTTCAGGGCTTCGGGGCCTTCAAAGACACAGCAACTGTGAAGATTAACGTTTTGGATGTGGACGAGCCCCCGGTGTTCAATAAGCCCTCATATGTGATGGATGTGTACGAGGACACGCCTGCAGGCACCATCATCGGAGCAGTCACTGCACAGGATTTAGATGCCGGCAGCAGTCCTGTCAGGTAACATCTTCATCGAAGAACTAGAAACACTTTACAGCCAAGTTTTATTTGGGGCTTTTGTCAACATGTGTTTGTTCCATTGAACAAACTAATTCGGATTAGTAACTATAAGCACCTTATTTTAGTCAAATTTTGTATCATGTAAAAATGTCTGAAGTAAAAATTCATTTACAACTGCAGATGCAGTTTAATTCAGTTATGTAATTAAAATACACATTTGAGACTATTATTAGCGTAATAATCATTACTAAATATTTTTATACTATTTCCCATCTATCTGGCTTTGCTTTTTTTTTTAAAGGCTTTTTGAACTCTTGTTTCAAAAATTCATTCTGTTTAAAAAATAATCTTTTTTTTTTTTTTTAAATAGAGGCTGAATCAGTATGAACAGAAATTAATAAAACAGGAGCTAAATGCTTTCTTCATATAGAAAGGCTTTGCTCTAAAACCAAATATCCTTCTAACCCTGCAAGGATAAAGTGGCTAAAGACAAAGTGCCGTGATCCTGAGATTGAGGGTTTTAGAACCCTAATCCATTTATCAATCACCAGTCTCCATCCATTAGTGTCATCTTGACTTTTAATCTTGTGGCTATTGTCAGTTTTACTTATCTGTTTGAAAATTAATCAATCTTTATGGGAGCGTTTCATATCCTGGTGTAAAATCCTGTTGGCATCATATCGTGAGGCTTCAGGTTTAATAGCGGCCGCATGTAAGTACATGTAAAAGTCTTACAATGAGACCAGGATCAGAAATTTCAATATGATTAGGACATAATCTCATCATCTGGTTACAGCGTTGCAGACATTTCTCAGGCGTTTCATCTGCGTTGTGACACATTGAAACAAAATTACACTGAGGCCCTTTTTGTACATACAGAAAATTGTGAACATTCCATTTTCAGTTTTTTAATAAAAGTTAATAAATAATAGTTTTTTTTTTTTTAATTTTTTTTAAAATACGATGATTAAAACTCATCAGTCACTCTTACACAAAAGATTTCAACAATTTAGGGTTCCACACATTTACCTTTATCCTGGATGCATAAATCTGCCGACAAACGGATTCACGTAAAACCTGTGATTTCATCAGAGTTCGGCTCATAGCGCCCATTAAATTGTAGATGAAACAGAGAGACCGTTGGGAATCTAGGAATTTTTAGCTGGAAGCACCACTTCGGTTGCAGCAGAGGATGCTGATCAGAAACCCATCCTGCCACTGATCTCTGTTTGATAACAGCGCTGATAATTCAGTAGCATCACTCACTTTCTAAGTTTTAGTATTTATTCTTCCATTTTTGTCTTTAAAGCTAACCATTTAACACGTGGACACCTGTGTGTTACATATTGGTGGTGTGCAACACTAGACTGCTCCTGACAATGACAAAAGAAGGGCATTGTAAAAAATATATGAAAGGCTTTTTGTTAGAATCACTCCCTCTCTTTTTTTAGGCAAAGCCAGTGCCAATAGTAGTCGTGATTCACAACGCATTGCACCGACAAACAACAGCCTCGTGTATTGGATGATGTTGTTTCATGATGAATATTTAATTGCAGAGAAAACAGTAATGGAAGGAGCTGAGATTTGTAGAACAAAAAATCTTATGCACCCATTTTCTGTATATCTCCACTTTGTCTCAAGCATTTTAAATATTCATCAATGGCAGAGCTGACGTTGTTCATTTGTGTGCCTTCAGAGAGCAGCCTTGCATTCTTCACGTCAGAAACAATAGACCCAATGACCCATCATGCATAGGGAATTATGCTTTTAGACTTTTAGACTCAACCGATTCAAGATAGTGCCGCGTTTTCTGTAGCTGTGGAAACAAAAGAGCCTTATTAATACTGCATTTGGCGATAAATGTTATAGAGCTTCCTAAAATAAGCTTTAATGCACGAAGAGCTGGTATCTGGCTAAGATGATACCACGTGCACCATGCTGATGACAGTGTATGTGACCTTTAAGACAGCCTCAAAAAAGAAAGCCAAATTTCCTAACCTTAATGTGTGTGTTCTTCCTCGCTCCGCTCATGTTGATAACTTCATCAAACCAGTGACAAGTTTTGTTGTGTTGTTTGCTGTCTCCTTCAAATGCAGTAATGTAGCTTTTGGAACTGATAATACATGTGTGTACAGCTTTTTCTTTTTTCTTTTTTTCTTCATCAACTACAACCTTCAGATGTGCTTGTTTTCATCACACTGATGGACAGCAATGCTCAAACACCACATCCAATTAAAAAGGGAAAACTCAAGCTCTGTTTCCTCTAAATTGTTAACAATGTCTGGCTGTAACTTTTATGACGATCTTATTTAGTTGCATGGATGTGACCAGGCTCAGTCCCAAGGCCTCGTAATACACAACATTAAAGGCAGAGCTCAAAAATCAGCTGAAAATGCGACGTTACTAAAGACGTCACACTGTACATATATGAACAAGCGCGTGAAAAGTAATTATAATTTTGGGATTCGGGGTTTCTAATACCTTATTTTTTTAATGAGATGGTTGAGTTTCCTTTGAGACGCTGTAAAACAAGCTAACTGAATATTCATAAGAAATAGCCTTTAAAGATCAAATAGCTAAACAGAATAGTGGCCTGGAGAAACTGTTCGTGTCCAAACTCAAGCCCATGAGAAATTAAGCATCTGTTTGGTGGATGTGCCCGCGAGCATGGCACTACCCCAACCCAACCCCTGACCCCCCTCCCAGGCAAATGAGCAGAAGCAACAGATTTTTGTCCTATGGGCACTGCGCCGAGAATCACAAAATTATTAATTAAAAAATGCCCTTTTAAGATCAAATAGCATGGCCTGATGAATGATGCTGTCACTGGGAAGCAGTTTGGTCTCAGATCTCCCCTGTGCTGAAAACCTTGCCTTCAGATTGACTGGGTGAGGCTGGAGATGTGTTTTATCAAAGATCACGACATACCCTCTGTTTCTCAGACACCAAAGCAGCATTTCTTAATGCCTGTGTTGTTCATCAGTAGTGGGAGATTGATACAATTCCAATGATGCCTAAAATCCATTTACGGCTCAGAAAAGTGTGAGCTCAGCACGACCAGAGTACATGTGCCCTATTTCTAGATTGGAATGCATACACCATCCTCAGCACATTCTCTGCAAATGACCATTCAAAATGAGTAATGAACACGATGACAACTTATATTACGCCTAACTCATATCCATAAGCTCATAGAGAGAAGCCTTGTGCTTTATTATAGCAGAAATGATACAAGTTCACAAACATTTTCTCCTAGGTATTCCATCGACTGGAAGAGCGACTTGGAGAACTACTTTGACATTGATCCGGTGGAGGGAACCATTTCCACAAATGAACTTCTTGACAGGGAGAGCATCGCCCAACATAACATCTCCATCGTAGCAACGAAGCTCAGTAAGTATGACAACAGGATCGATGGTGATTCATGCAGGTGGCATCCTCCTCCCCCCGCCATAATCTGTGTGAAGGATTTAAAATGCTTCTACTCAAGTCAATACTCAATCCAGTTCTGCAGGAAAGGTTTATAGGTAATGACAAACAATGATGGCTCTCCAGAAGGGATGTATCTTTAGGAAACTGTCTTCCTCTGCTCACTAGCTTTAACTCCATCTTGATTTTTAACTGTCTTTTTTAGCACATTTGATGAGTTTGGCATCAGTCACGCCTGAAGCAACTTTTACTTACACTGCAGCTTGACATCAAGGCTTTTAAAGCAAGCTGATGCATCGTGTTGTGAACTTCAGAAATAGTGAAATGAATGTGGAAACTGTGGCTTTCAGACATGCCATCAGGCTAATTACATTTTCATGAAGAAAGTGGAGCAAATTCCCTGATAAATAAGCAAATCTATCGTCATCAAGCCATCATATCTGCTAGGAACCGTCAAAGTCATTATCCCAGAGGCAAGCTGGTGCTCAATCAAAATTACCCACGCTGTACATTCATTAGGACAGACTGTGAAATATGGGCTGTTAAAACTTGAGTCATTGTTGCCTTGGAAACTGATATTACTCACTTCCCCTCAAGGTCACAGCGGTGACATGTTAATTTGGTTTTCAATGCATGCATGCCGGTTTCTTTGCGTGGCTTTTGTGCAGAAGTGTCAAGGAACTGGAGGATGATGTAGTGTGGGCTGAAAGGATGCAGATAGATGGGAGGAAAGAGTGGGAGGATGATGGGAGTATAAAAACGGCGTCAAACATTCAGAAGAGTGACCGTACTGTTTTGCTCTTTAAGGCTTTTTTTAACCATTTTCCCTGTGATCCAGCCCTAAGTCTTTTCTGGTTTTCTTACATGACTACTACTGCTAATCATAACGCAATGGGAACGAGTGCAACCATACCAAAGACTGGATTCTTAATTGTATCCTTAATAGTTTGAAGCCTCTTCTGTTGCTACAGAAATTCCCTTTTTACAGGAACACGCTGCTGTTATTTTTTGCTTTTACACCCACACTACAAATGTAAATACCTTATAAAGATGATTGGAAAGAGCAGATCAGGATCGTTGTGTATTTGGTTTCTCTGGCTCAAAGCTACCATTTGGAGTGATTTGACTTGAGTGGGAGTGTTGGCGCCTCACAGAACCTCAGAGGTTTGTCCGGTCATTGGAAGACACTGCAGTCATGCAGCAGAATGAGAGCGGCTCCCCTGAGACAGAGCACAGAGCAGAAGGCGTGCTCACCATGAGCTGAAGTTAGATTAACACTTTGCTTTTGGCGGTTTCGGTTCTTTGCAGGAAAAAGGGAGGAGATCCATTAAATGCAACAATAACCTTGGAAGAATATGACAGTTTCTCATAGTAATTCAGTGCAACTCCACAGTCACGTTCACTTTTGTTTTATGAGTTTGTTGATTATTCCGTCAGCACTTGCACTTTTTAGTTGATTAAACTGCACAAGGAATATTTCTGCCTCTCTTTTGTAGTTCATTTTATTGTTTTCTTGTAAATTGCTCGCAAAGATTGGTGCTGTTTATTGCAATGAGCATAAATAGAAAATAATATCCAGTTAGATAACAGAAAAGGATACGGAACTTTCTGGCTGACCAAGCAAGCAATTTGTTCCAGTGAAGGGTTCTGCTTCAATAAAAACAACAGTTGTTACCTCGCGGGGAAATTCCTGGTTTTCCTGTCGCCTTGCGCCATCTAGCGGACATTAAACCACGCTGCATCTGCTAATGAAGATGTATGGGTGATTTCAAAAATCCCCAATCCCAGCCCGACTCATTTGGGTTTTGAGATGGCTCTTTACCAAATGATGAAGAACTGCTGGCTAACTAATTAGATATGTAATCAGTCACTGTAGTAACCCTAACCTAAAACACCAAATCCTAAGATTAAAGTCATTTGTACCTAGGTGTGTGTGTTTGTGTGTGTGTGTGTTTTCCGTGAAGGTCTGAAATATGTAACTCAGCTGTGGCCCTCTCTTCTAAATCCCAGACTCCATGAGCCCCCTTACTTGCGTTCTTTAAACACATACATACGTGCACGCTACAACACCTTACACACACATAATGCTTGTCCTGCTTAGGCTTTTCACACAAAGAAGACATTCCCTCCCCCTCCCGCAAACATACAACACCTAATCTGAGTTATCCCTCCCTCTTGGGGGCTTTTACGTTGTAATTATTATCGGCTTTACATTGCTACAATCATAACAGAAGAAGAAAAAACAGGAGAAATGTAAAAGAAATATGGCTCAATAGAGCTGAATGGGAGACATACCTTTTTATTATTTACAACTTGATTACTCTTTTTTGTGACCAGTGAAAGCATTGTAAAACCAGTGAGGTGCTGAAACGGAATGGCGTCTAACACAGAGTTCTGGGACATCTTTAGCAGTCACCTCAGACGTCCACATGGTGTCAGTGTTGGGAAAACCCAGTGTGTTTTCTCACATTTTCTCTGCTGTTCCTTCTTTTCCAGACAGTCCGGTGCTGACCAGCCGGGTGGCTGTCACCATCTACGTGTTGGACATCAACGAGTTCCCCCCTGAACTTGCCAGTCCTTATGAAACCTTTGTGTGTGAAAACGCCAAAGTGGGGCAGGTACGACTCTGACTCGGACATTTGTCCTTTTGAAATGAGATGACAGAATTATTCTGTATCCTCTCAGTGCACTGTGTGTCGGTGTGGGTATGTGTGTGTGTGCGTGTGTTGTGTGAATCTCTGAATTCAGGGTTTCTTGTGAATGCAGAGCACTGATCTTGATTGTGTCAGATTCAGCAGAGGCAGCAATCAAAGAACTCAGCATCACTTTTCACATCAGCCCCTGAGACCATTTGAGGTGATGTATTAGAGATGCAGCAGCGACTTTGCCTGTGTGTCGTAAACCACCTGTGCTTGTAAATTAGCCCATTAACTAGCGCCTATATTCAGTTGACGTATGGAGAGACCGGCTCCTGTGGCAGTCGATCACAGCTCTGCAGAGGTCTCATCACAGTGAGGATGTTTGGCTGGTCCTCTGGCCCTCTGCAATCAAAACAAGGACTCTGCTGAACATTTGAAGACAACCTACATGCGTGTGTGACTTTCCATCCCTGTGTTAAATTTGGCTGACAGCATCTTAAAGACCTTAAGGATGCTCTCAGTAGTGGGGGGACTTGGAGCAGCAAACGTCCACTTTGATTGAAGCTTTTAAGGTCTCAAGAATAACAGGAAATAGAAAATGAAGCAAAATGGAATCATTTTTAAGGCTGTCTGCTTGTTTTTTACAATAAGTAATATCCGTATTTAAACCTTCTTTACAAATATAACTATGACAAAAAGGGTATTATTTCAATTCCCATTCTGTATATAAAAAGTACTGTAAGCGTCCATCACTGTGTCTCATTCCTGACATGAGTGATTCTTTAAAGCCAAAGATTGACTCCAAGTAAACGTCATGTGTTCGTTGCAGCTCTGGATTTATTCCCTGCTGTCATAGCTGTGAGGCTGAAAAATCAATAGGGCACAACTTTTGCAGGGAACATGGCACCACGTGTCAGCATTAGTCCCACAGAGGGAGTTTTATTTAAATACTTCAAGGGCAAAGTAAGAGGTGTGATTAGTGGCCCACCTGTGACTGGGATCAGACCCGTTCACCCTCTGGCTGCAGACCAGCCCCAGCAGGGCAGCATCAACACCACTCTGGCTAGGACAAGTCCTGCTGGCTCTGCTAATCCACTCTAAAAGGTCCTCTTTACGTCTGAGATTGACTCTAAATCAGGCAGGTTGTTGTCAAGACGGTGTAGTGTGGTACTGTAAAACAAGTGATTTCTCTTCATGGCTGCTGAACAAGCTCCAGCGGTTCCCAACGAGCATGCTCCATCACGCTGCATGCTGGGGTGTTGGGGAGATTTCAACAAGCCATCAATCAAGTGCTCAGCAGCTGTATCCAGGACTGCTGAGAGACAGTTCACAGCCTTCTTACAGCCGAAACGTGCAGTTACCTGAATGTTCTTTTTTTATCCTTTAACAGGTGATACAGACTTTTAGCGCAAAGGACCCAGATCTACCATCTGCAGGACAGCAGTTTACCTTTAAACCACCAAAAGAAGATGTGAAAAACAAGAATTTCACCATCCGTGACTTTGGGAGTGAGTGTATTCTACTAAAATCAACATGAGGCCCACATACACACAGCAGAAGACATATCCACAGTCATGCTTCACAGTAGATGGCCATGACCTTGCTCACATGCGCATCAGCAACAGCAGCAGCGAGCGCTGCCATCCTGCTGTGGTCTGTTTCAGTCTGTGTGTTCTGCTGAGGGTTAACGGAGTAAAAGGTTGGACCACATTCATCCTGAGATCAAATGAAATGCACGTGGTTAATAGGAGTGTGATTCAGGGGTAAAAATAACCTCCAGCTAACCACAGGCAGCCCACCGTCTTGTGATAAGGGCACACAGGACTCTGCTGCCCGAGTCTTTGAAGTCCAGCCTGAGAGTCGGGTGATGAAAAGTGGGACATGGTGGGATGAAGCCAGAGAGGTGAATGCGTTCACGGCTCCTAACAAGCCCGGCTTTGAGCCGCACAGTTTCAGCCTGCGCAGTGCTGTGGAGTTTCCTGGTTGCCAGGGGCCACTGCAGCACGCTCCCCAGATGCAGCAGCAGATCAGACGGCACAGAAAAAAACAGGCCGGCGGCGCCTTGGACAGCAGGGAGACGAAGGACAAACACAATCACATCTTGCACAACAAGGTGCAAAACTGTGCAAGGTGTGCTAAAATGCCTGACCCCCTGTCAAAAAGAAGTAGCTGGGCTTGGACAGTGGAACAAAGTGGGCTTGACAGGGGTCAGACAGTCTGGCTGTAGCAGACAGAACCACGCAGGTCCAACATGGCACGTTCCCTCTCCGGCTGTTTCTGTCGACCTCCATTCTGCTCCCCACCTCAACACCTTCAGCTGTCTTCCTTAGTTCCCGTGTGTGGAGTTTGTTTTTATTCCTTATCTCGATTTGCTTCTCCGTTTCTCTTGTGTGATGCTGCCTGCACAGAGAGATAACAAAATACCAGCACACCCCAGTTGTCACAGCACAACCAGAGCAAACGCTCCGCAGGGTTTCTCTGCTGACGGACAGGCTGTGTCCGGACTGAACACTGCAGATGAGCTTTGATATGAGGACTCTGATCAGCTACACGTTCCCATCATCATTGCTTGCTTCTCCTCAAACGAGGATCAGGCAAATGCACAGGCCTTTCCATACGAAAACAGCCTTTTCGTTTTGAATTTTTTGGCTCAAAATAACCAACACCAGTTTTTCAGATTTTGATTGTGCTTTTGCAGACAACACGGCCGGAATCGTGACAAAGCGGAGTGGCTTCAGACGCCGTCTACAGGAAATCTATTTACTTCCTGTGATTATTGAGGATAATGGCTACCCACCCAAAAGCAGCACAGGCACCTTGACCATCCGAGTCTGCGGCTGCGAGTCAGATGGCTCCCTGCTAAGCTGCAGCGCAGAGGCCATATTCCTCCCCGTGGGTCTGAGCACGGGGGCTCTGATCGCCATCCTTCTCTGCATCGTCATCCTGTTAGGTGAGAGCTGAATACCAGACAATAAAAAACCTCCTTCCTTCCAGGTGTCATTACGTTTTTTTAATGACCTTTATTTCTATTTCTGTTCAGTGGGTGGTTTGGTTTTCTATTGATCAATTATTGTCAATTTCAGTTCAATAGTTGACCATGCCAGCTGATAAAAAAGAACACGTTGGACTTTGACAGTGTGCTGTAAGACTGTGTGCTCGTCTAATCTGCTGGTCGAGCTTCGAGGAGAATGTCTTCAAAACAGATAATGACGAAGCATGAAAATCTTTTTAACTGCGAATTTTAGTACCAGCCAAAGTGTAAAAGATTATAATTTAAAATGCTGGAGTCTAAATGTATCTAAATCCCTGCAAAAGCCGTCAAAAACAGAAAAAAACCCCCAAACATTTGTACTTTGGAAGACTAACCAGAAATGAGTTTGTGATCTAACTGGGAACTGTCCACCTCCCTCCACAGTAATCGTGGTCCTCTACGTGGGCCTGAGACGGCAGAAGAAGAAGGAAACACTCATGTCATCCAAAGAAGATATACGAGATAATGTGATTCACTACGATGATGAAGGAGGCGGAGAGGAAGACACACATGCTTTTGACATGGGGACGCTCCGCAATCCCAAGGTTGCCGAAGAGAAGCTGTACCGCAGGGATGTCAAACCTGAAATAAGGAGAGGTCCGCGGCCTCCTGTTTCTCAGGGCAGTGCCGACATCCGGGATTTCATCAACCAGCGCCTGAAGGAGCACGACACGGACAACTCGGCCCCACCCTATGACTCCTTGGCCACATATGCTTACGAGGGCAACGGCTCTGTGGCCGACTCGCTAAGCTCCATCGACTCTCCTTCAACAGACCTAGAGGAGAACTATAATTACCTCAGTGAGTGGGGGCCCCGCTTTAAGACCCTGGCAGGGATTTTTGGAGAGTCCGAAACTCAGTCGGACTCAAACTCCTCCAACAACACGCACTGAAATTTTTCACAGACTCAGAAAGCAAACATGTAACACTCTTCGTACAATTGTTTTGTTTTTTTCCATGTTCCACTTTTTTGTTCATGCACATTTTAAATTTATTGTGATTTTTTTCATCTTTTTAAAATCTTAAAAGTGAAACATGGAAGCATATGGTCTCGTGATTATAAGAAACAGCTGTTCGATTGTCATCTAATTGAATGTTGTTGGCTGTTTCCTTTCAGAAAGACACACAGAGGGAAATGTTGTCATTTCCAATAACATCCTCAAAAGTGCCTCAATATAATTACTTTTTAATTGCTGTTTCATGCCACATATCTGCTGTTCAGCCCACAGGTGGCGCTGACTCGGTCAGAGTTCTGCAGACCAGTATCAACACTCTGGAGACACGTGGCCCCAGTTTGGCCAAAGATGTATTGAATGTTATTTATTCTATTTATTTATTGGCAGCTGGAACTTGTTTGGATTTGTGTCTATTTATCTATTTATCACTCAGTCATCTGTGTGTTTTTTTAATTATTATTTTTTGGGAGAACTTCAATGAATTTTGTAATTAATCAAGGCCCACATGATGATGTAAGGTTCTGTTTGGTGGGTTCTGTGAATAGACTTGTACTAGAGTTGTAAAAACATTAGGGCTAAATAACGCAGTTGGTTCATGTAACAAACACAATTTTCTTAAATAAACCACACTTGGACAAAAAAAAAAAAAAAAAATTCCTTACGAGTGTGATTGTCTTTGTTTTATTGGTGATTCATTCACATCATTTTCTTTCTGTTTGGGTGTGTTTTCAGGGGGTTGTCGTGTGTGTTAGCTGCAATGTAATCGACTCAGATTTAAAAAAAAAAAAAAAGAAATGAGCGATACACACACCTGGTGGCCATCTACTCTAGTATCAACACCATCATTTCTTTCAGTTACCTTCCCTGTCTGCCCACAACACCTAGCAGTTAGCCACACCTGCAGCTCATTCATGCATTGAATGCTACTGAAATGACCATGTTATATATGACCTCCACCACACCACTACCGCACACTTAACTTGCAAACACGTCTGAAAGGTTTGTGCTGTAGTGTGCATGCAGGATGGTGGACAGGCTGATGTGAAATGAGGGGGACAAGTTGCCTAAATGTTCCGTAACGTTCTGCCCATCTGGCCCATAGAAGCCAAACAACATAGACCAGGAAGGATTTTCTCTTTTTAATAAATTTAACAAATTTACAGCAAAGTAGCCACCTTCTTCATCCCTCCAAACAACATATTCTAAAACAGTGGTCTTACAGTTTAGTCACATTGAATATGTTAATATTTTTTTAATTACAGAAAGAAAAAGTTCCAATTGTGAAATATGCCTTTAAGAAGTTTTGTTTGTGTTTTTTGAAGTCATTTTGGCGCCTTCCAGTACAGCCTGGACGCACGGTGGCGCTCTAGTCAGTGGACGCGCCGAAGAAGAAATATTTACACGAAGAAGAAGAAGAACGCAGCCAGGTGCGCCAAATTCAAACGAGGAGTACCTTTACCTTCGATAAAGGTTCCTGCACGGGAAGATTGGTTCGGGTTTCTGCGCATTGCATGTTTGGAAGATTTTACCATGAGCGGACAAGCATCGATTTTGTAAGCAAACATCTATGTAGAGCAGACAAACTATGACTGATGATGGCTCAGGATGCCCCCTGGTGGCCAGTGATGGAAGGATTGAAGGAGGAGCTGCCGGCCAAGAGTCCGTCAATCATTAGAAAAACTGGAAAACAGAGAAATTGAGGAATGTCAAGCTTTTCACTGAAGATACAATTATTTCCTAAAGCTGAAGGACCCTAACTACAGCAGATTTAATGATGAATCCTCAATCCTGTGTGTGTTCACAACTTGTTTTTGTTTGGTTTTTTGTGATTTCAGATTGGAAGACCAAGTAAACAGTTTGAAGACTGCAAATGAGCGTCTGCAGAAACACCTTAAGGACATTTTTAAAGCACTGAAAGAAATCACTTCAGGCCACTAATGACCAGCTGAGGCAAAGGAGTGATTTTTTCCTGGAGGGAAGGTGAGATTCATCCTTTTCATTGAATCAGATCTGTCACAGCTGGAAAAGAATATTTAACAGTGCCTTTGAAATAGTGACCACTACACCGGGACGGACAGTTTTTGCTGTAAGGGGGGTTTTTGGAATAGACCACCCTGAGGCCGGCATCCCTAATTGGGAATAAAATAGTTTGAAGCCTCTTCTGTTGCTACAGAAATTCCCTTTTTACAGGAACACGCTGCTGTTATTTTTTGCTTTTACACCCACACTACAAATGTAAATACCTTATAAAGATGATTGGAAAGAGCAGATCAGGATCGTTGTGTATTTGGTTTCTCTGGCTCAAAGCTACCATTTGGAGGGATTTGACTTGAGTGGGAGTGTTGGCGCCTCACAGAACCTCAGAGGTTTGTCCGGTCATTGGAAGACACTGCAGTCATGCAGCAGAATGAGAGCGGCTCCCCTGAGACAGAGCACAGAGCAGAAGGCGTGCTCACCATGAGCTGAAGTTAGATTAACACTTTGCTTTTGGCGGTTTCGGTTCTTTGCAGGAAAAAGGGAGGAGATCCATTAAATGCAACAATAACCTTGGAAGAATATGACAGTTTCTCATAGTAATTCAGTGCAACTCCACAGTCACGTTCACTTTTGCTTTATGAGTTTGTTGATTATTCCGTCAGCACTTGCACTTTTTAGTTGATTAAACTGCACAAGGAATATTTCTGCCTCTCTTTTGTAGTTCATTTTATTGTTTTCTTGTAAATTGCTCACAAAGATTGGTGCTGTTTATTGCAATGAGCATAAATAGAAAATAATATCCAGTTAGATAACAGAAAAGGATACGGAACTTTCTGGCTGACCAAGCAAGCAATTTGTTCCAGTGAAGGGTTCCGCTTCAATAAAAACAACAGTTGTTACCTCGCGGGGAAATTCCTGGTTTTCCTGTCGCCTTGCGCCATCTAGCGGACATTAAACCACGCTGCATCTGCTAATGAAGATGTATGGGTGATTTCAAAAATCCCCAATCCCAGCCCGACTCATTTGGGTTTTGAGATGGCTCTTTACCAAATGATGAAGAACTGCTGGCTAACTAATTAGATATGTAATCAGTCACTGTAGTAACCCTAACCTGTGTGTCGGTGTGGGTATGTGTGTGTGTGCGTGTGTGTGTGAATCTCTGAATTCAGGGTTTCTTGTGAATGCAGAGCACTGATCTTGATTGTGTCAGATTCAGCAGAGGCAGCAATCAAAGAACTCGGCATCACTTTTCACAGCCCCTGAGACCGTTTGAGGTGATGTATTAGAGATGCAGCAGCGACTTTGCCTGTGTGTCGTAAACCACCTGTGCTTGTAAATTAGCCCGTTAACTAGCGCCTATATTCAGTTGACGTATGGAGAGACCGGCTCCTGTGGCAGTCGATCACAGCTCTGCAGAGGTCTCATCACAGTGAGGATGTTTGGCTGGTCCTCTGGCCCTCTGCAATCAAAACAAGGACTCTGCTGAACATTTGAAGACAACCTACATGCGTGTGTGACTTTCCATCCCTGTGTTAAATTTGGCTGACAGCATCTTAAAGACCTTAAGGATGCTCTCAGTAGTGGGGGGACTTGGAGCAGCAAACGTCATAGCTGTGAGGCTGAAAAATCAATAGGGCACAACTTTTGCAGGGAACATGGCACCACGTGTCAGCATTAGTCCCACAGAGGGAGTTTTATTTAAATACTTCAAGGGCCAAGTAAGAGGTGTGATTAGTGGCCCACCTGTGACTGGGATCAGACCCGTTCACCCTCTGGCTGCAGACCAGCCCAGCAGGGCAGCATCAACACCACTCTGGCTAGGACAAGTCCTGCTGGCTCTGCTAATCCACTCTAAAAGGTCCTCTTTACGTCTGAGATTGACTCTAAATCAGGCAGGTTGTTGTCAAGACGGTGTAGTGTGGTACTGTAAAACAAGTGATTTCTCTTCATGGCTGCTGAACAAGCTCCAGCGGTTCCCAACGAGCATGCTCCATCACGCTGCATGCTGGGGTGTTGGGGAGATTTCAACAAGCCATCAATCAAGTGCTCAGCAGCTGTATCCAGGACTGCTGAGAGACAGTTCACAGCCTTCTTACAGCTGAAACGTGCAGTTACCTGAATGTTCTTTTTTTATCCTTTAACAGGTGATACAGACTTTTAGCGCAAAGGACCCAGATCTACCATCTGCAGGACAGCAGTTTACCTTTAAACCACCAAAAGAAGATGTGAAAAACAAGAATTTCACCATCCGTGACTTTGGGAGTGAGTGTACTCTACTAAAATCAACATGAGGCCCACATACACACAGCAGAAGACATATCCACAGTCATGCTTCACAGTAGATGGCCATGACCTTGCTCACATGCGCATCAGCAACAGCAGCAGCGAGCGCTGCCATCCTGCTGTGGTCTGTTTCAGTCTGTGTGTTCTGCTGAGGGTTAACGGAGTAAAAGGTTGGACCACATTCATCCTGAGATCAAATGAAATGCACGTGGTTAATAGGAGTGTGATTCAGGGGTAAAAATAACCTCCAGCTAACCACAGGCAGCCCACCGTCTTGTGATAAGGGCACACAGGACTCTGCTGCCCGAGTCTTTGAAGTCCAGCCTGAGAGTCGGGTGATGAAAAGTGGGACATGGTGGGATGAAGCCAGAGAGGTGAATGCGTTCACGGCTCCTAACAAGCCCGGCTTTGAGCCGCACAGTTTCAGCCTGCGCAGTGCTGTGGAGTTTCCTGGTTGCCAGGGGCCACTGCAGCACGCTCCCCAGATGCAGCAGCAGATCAGACGGCACAGAAAAAAACAGGCCGGCGGCGCCTTGGACAGCAGGGAGACGAAGGACAAACACAATCACAGTTTTGCACAACATGCAAGGTGTGCTAAAATGCCTGACCCCCTGTCAAAAAGAAGTAGCTGGGCTTGGACAGTGGAACAAAGTGGGCTTGACAGGGGTCAGACAGTCTGGCTGTAGCAGACAGAACCACGCAGGTCCAACATGACACGTTCCCTCTCCGGCTGTTTCTGTCGACCTCCATTCTGCTCCCCACCTCAACACCTTCAGCTGTCTTCCTTAGTTCCCGTGTGTGGAGTTTGTTTTTATTCCTTATCTCGATTTGCTTCTCCGTTTCTCTTGTGTGATGCTGCCTGCACAGAGAGATAACAAAATACCAGCACACCCCAGTTGTCACAGCACAACCAGAGCAAACGCTCGGCAGGGTTTCTCTGCTGACGGACAGGCTGTGTCTGGACTGAACACTGCAGATGAGCTTTGATATGAGGACTCTGATCAGCTACACTTTCCCATCACTCCTAAAGTGTTTTTTGGCGCTGGAACGTTTGCTTGCCTCTCCTCAAACGAGGATCTGCAGATTAGGAAGGTGGTTCAGAGGATTGTCTGAGCTATGTAAGAGTTTAGTGGATGAGAGACGTCCAGAGGCCAGAAAACCATCTCACCTTTGTAGATCAGGCAGAGGCAGAGGCCTTCCTGGTCCTCAGTAGTTTCACTGTTAGTCTAATTTTAATGGTGCTAAAACTAAATTAAAAAGAAAAAACAAAGACATTTTTGCAGTTGTTGGTGAGCCAGCCCTGATTAGAGATGCACCAGAGCTCCAGCAGGTGCTGGTGCGTCTCCCACTGGCTGTAATGAACAGTCATCGTTAACTTCCTCTGACCTTAATTGGCTGTGCTGTGGGTTTCACCTGAGAATGTGACAGCTTCCAAACTACAGGAAACAATTCAGTTTTGAAAGGTTCCGTCTCACTTTGCCTGCCTTTGTTGTTATCAGATGTATTTTCTGTCGCCTGACGACTGAACCTGTATAAACGCAGCCCTTTAACGAGTTCTGCTTTCAGGGCACGGACATTTAGCTCTATAAACCCCATCCAGTTCTGCTGCACTGTGACCACAGCTTTTTGCTTTGATACAAGGTCAAGGTTGGAATAGTCTTTAATTCTCTGCCATTAATCTAAAACGTATCTCAGAAGATTTGAGTGGATAAAATGTAAATTTACAGCAGGATTGTAAACACAAGACAGTAAGAAAGCTCCGCTCTTACAGGGGTCATTTGAATATGTCAGTGACCTCTGTTTACATTTCTGTCCAGTGTGTAGTTTTTGTTTTTACGTACTGGTAGATTTATTTCCCTGTGCCGTTATTTTAGTTAAATAGTTTACCATGCAAGGTGATAATAAACTGTGTGCTCATCTAATCTGCTGGTTGAGCTTTGAGGAGAATGTCTTCAAAGCTCTTTAAAGCTCGACCAGCCCCCAAAAGGCTGATGCCAGGCTGTCCCAGCGCCCCTGAGAGAGCAGGAACACACACCGAGAGCATTTCCATCGAGTCTTTTCAATTTTCAAGCAGGATTTGGCAGCCTGACCCTGTGGGGAGAGATGATTAGGTAAACTAAACAGAGCAGTGCAGAGACTTTGTGTGAGACTGATTGGATACACCCAGTACAAACCGTGAAAATCGGCGAGGAAAGGCCCCACTCTGGCCACTAGGGGGCGCTGACGCTCTGCACATGACCTGATAAAATGAGGTGGGAGCGGAGGGAGGAAAGATGGAAGGGAGAGACCTACTTAAGACTTTCACTCTATCCTGTCTGAATATATTTATATGATTCTTTCACGTGAATGATTTCAGTTTCATCCTGACCATCACTCAACCCCTGGTTCAATACAGAGAAAAATAATATCTTGCTGCATTTTTCACATTGGAGACAGAGAGAAGGGAAGCAAGAAGAGACAGATTGCGCTGACAGGAGAAAGGGAGAGAAGAAAATTTATGGTAATGTGTTGAAAATCACACTGTGATACGCCAGTGATGGAAAGTTGAGGAACCTCTTCGTGATGTGTTTGGTACTAGAGCAAAAGCACAGCTTTAACTTTATTCCAAGTGCTACATCTGAATCCAGCTGTTGTTGCAGTTACCTTTGTGTTCATGGCATCTGGCCTGTGACGGGTATATATCACTGAGGCAGCTTTAAAATATGTAAACAACGATAAAACTATCCATTTGCCAGCTGTTTACAACCCAGACGGAACTCAAACCTAAAGTAATTTTTGGGAGGACCTGATAATATGACCGGAATCTGTCCTTGCACACAAGAGCTCAGAGTTTTCTTTTGTTTTTTTTTTTTTTTACACAAAAATGCAGAATGCCACAAAGATGTTAATCCCTGTCCTTTCCAAATTACAAGCACAAGGAAAAAAATCTTAGTTGTTATATCATAAAACAAATAATGACCAAGCATGAAAATGGTTTTTAGTTCGAATTTTAGAACCAGTCAAACTATAAAAAAAATAGTCAGTTAATATGCTGGACTCTAAATGTATCTAAATCAATGCAAAG
Source organism: Tetraodon nigroviridis (assembly GCA_000180735.1). Lineage (NCBI taxonomy): Eukaryota > Metazoa > Chordata > Actinopteri > Tetraodontiformes > Tetraodontidae > Tetraodon > Tetraodon nigroviridis. The sequence continues at coordinate 740,987 of CAAE01014716.1, forward strand.
ACTTTCCAAAATTTGCCTAAAGGCGCTTGATTATCCATGTCAACTTTCTAGGCCTCATCAGATATTTGTCTGGAAGTGGCACCAAATACTTCTGTTAGGTTTTTAACTGAATTGTGTTTTAGTAAACCCTAATGACTAAAATAAAGAACAAACAAACAAAATCATCTATTTCTAAGTTGGAATGCTAACTGAAAATGAATTTGTGACATGCATTATTGGTGATCTAATTGTGAAATGTGTGCTTCCTTCCACAGTAACCACGGTCCTCTATGTGGGCCTGAGGAGGCAGAAGAAGAAGGAAATGCTCATGTCATCCAAAGATCCGTCCATATTTGGATGGATGAATGGATGGTGAGTTACTACAATGATGAAGGAGGCAGAGAAGAAGACAAGTTTCTGTTAGGTGAGTCCTGTGAACAGACTTGTACTAGAATTGTAAAAGCATTAGGGCTAAATCCCGTAGTTAGTTCATGTAACAAACATGATTTTCCTCAGCAAAACACTCTTTGACAAAAAATAAGGTGACTAGGTTACACTGGCAGTGTTTTATTTGTAATTCAATCTGTCGCATCTGCCTGTCAGCCATCTATCCAGTACCCACACATTGGTTCTTTTCCATTAGCTCATCTTTCTGCCCACAACGCACCCATCAAGCAGCCACACCTGCAGCTCATTCTGCCAGTCATTCCTGCATAAATGCCCCAGGCTCGCGCTCACCTGTTGCCAGATTGGCCTCTGTACTGTGCTCGACTCCCCCGTGTTTAGCTTGTTTTTCCAAAACTGATGTCTCATTAGGACAAAAACCTGAAAAATTAAACTTTATGAAGGTGGATCCTGCCTTTGCGGCAGCTGTGACGTAAGAATCACACACACGTTTTCAGCTTTGTTATCAAATGACCAATTTTCCAAGTCATTGAATAGAGCGGCTTAGACTGTCCTTGCCATGGTCTAGTGACGGCATAATGGAAGGTCTGGATTTCAGCCAACACGGGCAGTGACACACAGTGGATGGGCGTGAAGTGGGTCCACCTCCCGTCGCTCTATATGCGGTGGTTGGGAGCGCCTTTAAATTGTTATTAAAGAAGAAATTAGGAAGCTGATGAGCCCTCTGATCACTAAAAGTAATGCTTTTAGTCAGACTTAAAGCACTAAAAGTATGTCTTTGATCACCGTGACCACAGTTGACAGTTGTGTAATTACAGCAATGACAGCAGGAAAGCATTAAAAAAGCGTTAAGTTCAAGAAAACTGAACCATATTTATGTTTTCTTCTTGCTGCTGAAGAAAAGAAAGGAATTGTGTGATGTCTGATTTCTGATTGAAACCCTAAAGATGGCAAATAAGAAAACTTGTGGAGAAA
>CAAE01014716.1:742395-764683 GCA_000180735.1 Tetraodon nigroviridis
TACTGGGACATGAGCAATCAAGATGTAAGTTACTGTGGGCTTTAGAGGAAAAACAGCCCAAAACCCTTGTCCGGATTCTCCCTTATCTGTCTTACTTGACAATATTTTGATTCCCATCATATTTATTTCAGGTGATAAATGCGGTGGAGCAGGATTATCGGCTTCCACCACCCATGGACTGCCCCACAGCACTCCATCAGCTAATGCTAGACTGCTGGGTGAAAGAGAGGAATCTGCGGCCCAAATTCACTCAAATCGTGGCCACACTGGATAAGCTTATCCGTAATGCTGCCAGCCTCAAGGTGGTTACCAACAGCACACAGTCCACTGGGTAAGCTCCTGTGCTGTGACAGAAAAGCACATCTGCCTCATTAAAGCACACTCACGTAGAACCTAAATTTTAGTAAATGACACGAAAATGTTGAACAGAGTTTAGTTTAGTATCGGATGAGTAATTTTCATTAGGGGTATAAAGTTATTTAATAATTAATAATCATGTCAGCATGAATATTAGTTGTGGTTACTTTCTAAAAAGCCTGCCTAGTTTTCTGAATGGATGTGTTGAATGAGGGTTGCTGGATTCTTGTCACTCAGAGTGACGTCTATTTATATTTACAATAAACTTATTTGCATTTATTGACAACTATGATGTCATGATTGAAGGCTGGTTAAACTTTCTTGCAGTCCCTCGCTGACTGGACACACAGTCAATGGTGTCACACTACATTTAGCTATACCACCTCACTCTGCAACCTTTTTCCCTAGAAAGAACTGAAAGCAGCAAAGGTTCCAGAGTTAGAGCTTTCGGGAGGTGGGGTGACCTACCTATCAGGGTCTTTCTGTCTTGAGGGATCACCGCAGACAATCCCGGTTGCGGCTCTTGGGGGAAGCCAAGGTCTCGGTTGGCCACTAGAGTGACGTTCTTAGAAGATTAAGCTTGTGGTTAATTAGCTCGATTAAAATGATGCAAAAAGAGATGGGAGCGCCTTTTAATTAGCCAGTAACGAGTTTTTAAACAGGCCAACAGAGAGGTGGCCTCTTGCTGACAAGTCTAACAGGGGAGCAGGCAGAGATGATATCGTTGTCCTTCTCAGCATTGAAGGGTGGCTGGAGGTTAGCTGTCTGGTACAACCATTGCATTAGGAGTACCTGACGTGCGGCAAGTCCAAATTACATTAATTGTGTCAAACAACTGACCTTCGATTGCTGTCCAAATGTTTTTTTATGCTTCTGCAGTGGCCATTGTCTCTGCAGCTAGTATGCAACATGATCCAGCTTTCCTGCCACATGGCTGCTTCCAATTCACTTGTGGCCAGAATGTATCTGTACTCTTCTGAAGCCAACCTAAGAGAAAGAGGACTAACAATAGTCTATTAAGAGCCCAGCGTTAACGATGGCCCCAGGCCTTGAGCTCTGAAGCATAGGCCTTATTAAGGATCACTCCATCTACACCACTCAATGGAGCCTCTGTACCACTTTTATTAACTCCCCCACATGCCTTTTCTCCTACTTTGCCTCTCCATTCCTCTTTTAATTGTTAATGAATCTAATGCCATCAAAATGGATGACAGGGATCAGCAGAGCAGAGAAGAGGGGAGACAGTGGCGCTCTTTCAGTTTACCCACAGCCTTATCTGTCCCTCCTCCTCCAGCTCTTGCTGCTCACCATCTCTCCCTCTTCCCTTGCCTTTCCTCTAAGTTGTTGTGCAGTTTTAATAAAACTCCCAATGTGGCCTCTTTATTTACAGCATCGATCAGCAACACTTTCGTAACGAGAAAGGTCCTTTTCGGGTGATAAGCAGTTGCACGCTTTCACACAATTTACAAAAAAAAGTTCAGGACATATGTATAATAATGTACAGTATTTTTATCACATGCAGTGATACGAGCTACATTACATGCAGCGACATTTTTCTGTTGACATTTGTTTAGTAGGAGTTGTGTCAGAATGCCATGTTGTGGCAGCTTTATAAAAAAAATATCCCTCCAGATTTGTTAAAATGATATTGCAAAAGGGACATTTACAGATGACCAAGTTACCTCTTTTGCGAGTCCAGGAAGAAACGTATTTTGTGCATATGTGTTTTGATTCTTTGATCTACATTATATGTTGATGTTACCACCCCTGTTACTGTGAAAGTTGTCTTTGCATAACCTAGTTGTCTGGGTGCTGCAAGCTGTGCATTTATGCCCACTGTCATTTAAAACCCTGAGCAACGATTTGTCATGCTTTTCAGTGGTGGTCTTCATCCGCACGAATTTAGGCAAATGAAAAATGGCTGTTGTAGGACACCAGAGAGATAGAGTTTTAAAGAAAAACTCTTTGAAGGAGCAACAGAATGGCAACGTGACACACACATGCACTATTCAATTTGTGTGTGTGTGTATCTGTGTGTGTGTGTGTGTGTGAGAGAGAGAGAGAGAGAGAGAGAGAGAGAGAACTGTAAATTTTACTTTATCCACATAATGCAAGTATTAGATTGACATACTAGCCAAGCTAATTTGGGACAGCACAAATTCCTGATAGACACACACAACTGCTCATGATGTCTGAGGTTGTTATTATTAAGTCTGGCTGGGGTTTCCCCCTTGTGTTTGGGTCACATCTGTTTGTAAGTTTCTCCACTGCAGCTAGCACTTTGCCTTTTTTATGTTGCTCTTAAAGATGTTCCATTTGTAGATCCACATGAAAACAGCATCAAGCACTGGAACCTCTACGGACGCTGAAGTTCTGAATGTCGCTCTTGTTTATAGAGAAGTTTGGGTCGCATGGTCTTTGTAGTTGTATTTGGGATCCTGGCTTTCATCCTTGTTGTTTAGCTGATGTTGACACCCAGTATGGACAAGCTAAAGTGGATTTGATGTCTCCAGAAAGACCACATGGAATCCAATCATTCCAGTTCGGATACAAACTGACTTTGTAGGTCAGGAAATCGAAACTAGCACATTGAGTTTTCTGGTAATGTGGGTTTTTTGGCTTGTATTTTTTGTTTTGTTTTGTTTTGTTTTGTTTTTTGTCATTGCTCGTTTCATTGTGTTCATTGCTTGTCTGACCAACTCCTTGACATCTCCCTGCAACAAGAAAAGGGAGATTTTCCCACCATTTGAGACCAAACCTGACATCTGTTCTGTATACACGCTATCTCGCCTTGCCATCTGCAGCGCCAGCATCCGCCACTCGAGCCTCCAGCCAGTCTTCTCCACTGTCATAAAAGTGCCCCATCCCATCCCACCCACTCACATGTTCCACCCTCGACCCCTCTGCATGCACTCCTTAGACACAAAAATGAGGAGAGGGGAGAAAAGAGGAGAGGAGGAGAGGTGGAGAGATGGAGAGGTGGCGCTCAGTGGGGGGTGCGAGGTTGGCCCACAGAGGCAGTTGAGTGACGACCTTAACCCACTCTCTCTCTCTCTCTCTCTCTCTTTCTCTTTCTCCATCCTCCTCCCCCATCCCCTGCTCCCCAATGTAGGGTATCCCAGCCTCTGCTTGACCGCTGTGTGCCAGACTATACCACTTTCACCACTGTGGGGGACTGGCTGGATGCCATCAAGATGAGCCGTTACCGTGACAACTTTGTCAACGCCGGATTTGCTTCCTTTGATCTGGTGGCCCAGATGACAGCAGAGTGAGTGGCGAGCTAATCAGGCCTGAGTAAACTGACAAAGCACAATTGAATTTGTGTAGAAATCATAAATGCCAGTGCAGGAATGTTGTGCATAGGGCACTTTTGTGCTATACAATTGTGAAACGAGATTTTTTGTAATCTTTTTTTAATGCAAATTACCCAAGAAGGACATAAATAACAATAACCTACTTTCATACGCAAATGACTAGATAACTAACACACTTATCTCAATGTGCGTTTCAAAAATGTAAAACCCAGTTGACCTTCATATCTTAAACCACCAACTGTCATGTTTACAAACAGGAAATGATGCAATGGGGGAAAAATATGAAAGCTGAATGCCAACCATGATCAAATAAATGAATTAGAAATCTAATGATAAATAAATTATTGTCATTAGCTTCATAATAGGCAATAGAGGTGGGGGTAATTTATTTCAATTTGGCCAGGCTGACAGGTGTGGTGTACTGTGGCTCTCTGTTGCCCTTAATGGCCACTAATTCGTGTAATGACTACCATTTATTATCATTTCATCCTCCATTGCTGCACTGATAGGGATAGTGGAATATTGGGCAGAATTTGGCTGATGCGTTTATGTTTGGCTCCGCAGAGGATCCACATGCATGCGCATGTGCACTTGCTTGTTCGCCTTACATGCAGAATGTGTGTAGGCTCATAATAGATGATGCGAAAAAGACTTTGGGACAAACAAAGCAGTGTGTCTGAGTGTAATATTAGATTACCAAGGCTCTGTGTTTGTCTGTGAGAGCTAATTGTTGCACCAGATGTGGTCATCTCTCTGTTCATAGTTATCAGCTCGTGGAATCTTTCCCAATCATTTAGATTAACGACAGCCGAAGCAGGTTCAATCTCTGGAGCGTTTCAGGGCTGCATTAATGTTAAATCTATGTCGACATTTGCATATTTTTCCCGCTGCTCCCTCGACCAGAGGTGAATGCCTTCTTCCTTTTGCCAAGATCACACTTTGCGCGTGTAAACCGCTGATAGAAGACTACGCTACACTCTCTGATCCTATTAGCGGCAATGTCTTGAGAAAATTATTGAGGTCTGGCAGTGTTGTGGAATGCCAGCAATGCTAAACTTAATTTACTGAAAAACAGAGTGTTTGAAGCATGGACTACAGGTTTCTAAACAGATGTAAATAATAACTAGTGTCACTTTTGGTAGATGATGTGAGCCAAAGTTTCATCTGCTGAACAGTAGCCATTTTTCCTTTTAAATTATTACCTTTGCTCACATCTCTGCTCTCGAACATCTGCCACAGATTGTTTCTAGTTAATTGACTCAGTAACCAATAAATAGAAAATGTTCACCTTGTTTCCACACCCACCCAGAACAATCAACTTTACTTGTGAAGCATGAGCAAAACTTCCGCTGGGGCTTGATGTGTTTATTTCCATCAGGAGCCACCTGTTCTTATTTTCTGTCTCTTTTTTCTTTATCCAGGGATTTACTGCGGATAGGGGTAACACTGGCCGGCCATCAGAAAAAGATTCTTGGTAGCATTCAAGACATGCGACTACAGATGAACCAAACACTTCCTGTCCAGGTGTGAAGTGGCAGGGCACAAACAGATGCAGTCCAAGATTATCCAGACAGGAAAACGGGGAGGAACTGTACCAGAGAGAGCCATTGGAAAACCTTAGCTGCCTGACCCATCTCTGCCATTTGGTTGATTGGAAACTGGCTTGCAGTGCCTCAATTTTTCAATTTATTTCTCTACTAGTTCCATTTCCTGTTTCTGCTTTTTTGTTACACATTGTTGTTCTTTTGATTTTCACCCAGTCAGAATGAGTGTGTGTTTTTATTTGAAGAGAGTTAACCCCACCCCCCATATATTCCATGCGTGCCTCACCAGCTCTGGTGTGGGTTGACGTTTGCATGCATTTGTGTTTTCAAGAGGCCGGCCTTAGCTTTGTAGGTAAAACGTCCTAATCCGATCCACACTCAAAAATTCCCTTCCTTCTCTGTGCCGCTTTGACGGATGGAAGATGAAGAGAGGTAGAAAAGGTCACGCCAACAGACAAAGTTGACAGGGAAGAGACCGGGCAGTTCCCCGCCCTGCCAGAACTTGCGTTACTCTGTACATTTTTGTCGTTACACCTTCATATTGAAGGTGTGTTTTCTTAAAGGGCACTTTCTCAAGAATGGAATGAAAAAAGGGTCGCGGGTAATGAAAGTCAGAAGACGGCAGTGGAGGTGAACCCATTTCTGGAAACACTTGTTTTTAGATCCTCGATAATCTGCAATTGGAGACTTGTTTGTTAGACAGCTTGAGATCACCTGCTTCTTTTTGTAACCCAAACACTTTTTTTTTTTTTGCTTTTCCAACACTTTTTGGGAGATTTGCATTCCCCTTGCGGCCGGACAGACCCAAGTAACCCTGCTGGACACTATACGTATGTGGGGTGGCAAAGACTTTGGCAACACTACCAAAAGACCACTCCGCCTTTTTTGGTGACTTTTTTTTTCTTTCCGTATGGGTGTGCACGCATCTCTGCGTGTATGTGTAACTATGTCCGCTTGGCTATGGGAGGCTGTCAAACTTGACTCAAAGATACTGTACAATACAGCTTATATTTGCCATGGGTGAGAATTAACGCATGAACTGAACCCTGACAAGGAGCAAATATATCTGAAATGATTATGCTATATTCTGTGGACAACTGTTAAACTTTTGTTTTAAATTCAGTCCAAAATATGAACTTAGGACATACATATATGACGTGATATATATGTATATGCATTATGCAGAAGAGAAACCACGATGGACACATTACTTTCTACCTACTATTGTCTGGATTTACAGTAGAAAGAAAAATTGGATTTTCTGTTTTCTTTTCTTTTTTGACATCCTGCCCTTTGTATTTATTTGTACCCTTTAACCCACCCGGGTGGCCTACGGGCCATTTGGGACCGAGGACACTGAACAATCACAGAGATAAACTCCAAGAGGATTCACCTATTGATTTGATGATTATTAAACTAAAGAAATGGCATATTATAAATTGGATTTTGTATTTTTGTTGTTGTTCTAAACAGCCTGTACATGTTTTGTAACAAAAAATATGATAAATAACATGAAAAATTGTGCTTTTTTGACAACATAAAGTGGCTTGAGTAAAATTAACTCGAGGAAGCGTGGGAAAAGATGGACAACGTACACAATCAGACTGCTGATTGCCCTGTTTTCTCTCTGTCCCTGTCGTGTGTGTGCGTTTGTGTGTGTGAGCTTCTTCGGTCTCGTATTCAAAAGAAAGGCAGTTTTTGAAGCACTGACCTATTACTAATCGTCTTCCAGATACATTGTCTTAAAAACTTCTGCACAACCACCACAGCACACCTGCATTGACTTTACATGGTCATGATATATGATCAGCTCCAGTACTGAGGTCCTTCTGCGCCTCTTATTAAGGGGTCTTTCCAGACATGCGGCAACCTTCCCGTCAATCAACACAACAGCCCTAGCGGTTTGTGAACCTGCAGCATGCATGATAAATGCAATCAGATAATTCAAAGCTGTCAGAGCCGAAATCTGTCTTTTTTTTTGTTTTGTTTTGTTTTGTTTTTTTGCTACCCTGATTAACGCAGAAGCAGAATTGGCATGGGGAGGATATGAGCACGCACCGATGGCAGACATGCATCAGGCTGACCTGTCATTATCTCTATTCATTTCCTGTCTGGCCTGCAATCATCATGTCTCGGCTGAGGCTGCCGCGTGATTAGCACGGCGCAGGATCCACAGAACCTGGCACGCGTACAGACCTAAACTGTAGGTACCCTCTTCATAAACGAAAGCAGCTGTCCGACAGAGACTGCGCCCACTGTATTTCTTGCAAAGTGCAATCTGCTGGGACGCTAATCCCCGTCAGACTTAATGTCGTTTGAGATGAAATTGATTGATCCGATCATTCATCACTATGAGAAATGCAATTTTGGCAACACCTAAATTCAAACTCTTTTCAGTTCTCAAAAGGCAGTGAGAACATTATGCAAAACCTGATTCCATTAAATTTAAATGACTTCTTTACACTTCACTCTAAAATACGTGCTCTCTTTAGGACATTTGCAATATATGATTTTTATTAATAGTATCGATTTAGATATGAGCCACAATGATGAGGTTGCATTACCATTACCCTGATTTGTAATAATGATTCACTGATAAAAGTGCCTGTTAACTAGTCAAGCAGTTCTTTCCAACCCTGTCAATTATTCTGCAGGATTGCTTTGTTTCCTCCCTCTTTTTACACATGATCTTAGCTCAGTTAGCTAAGCCACAGTCATGCTGTCAGTAATGTGACACAAGAAAGACACAGTTGATGAGCAAAAGAAGAAGCAGCAAAACTAGGAAATTTTCAGTGCTAAATATTATCAGATGGCAGACTGGCCTCGTCCTGAAAAATAGATGCATGTTGGAACCCTGAGCTATTGATGCGGCTCCTGTGCTCTGCAGGGATCTGCCATCAGGTTCACCAAAGTCAACTGGCTGTGAGCGACGAGTCTACCTGGTGCTGCTGCACATCTTTAAACGATTAAGCTGCCGTCGAATCAACAAAGACAATTCATTTATATCTGTGGATTTTCACGCTGATGATCTTATAGTAGTCATGGAGCTGAACCTGGTGTTGCCCCCTTCACCCTAATATATGGACTGTTAGGCTTGCGTGTGTGTGTGTTAAATACAAGGTTTGCCATTTTAAGATAGTCATCAGAAGAATTTAGGTTTTTATCTCTCCGTGTGTGCCAACATTTAAACTATCCCGACATTCTGTTAACCTTTAGCCTTTTCTTTCTGATTTTTAATCATCCCCAAGTCACCAGAAAAAACATGCCTGCCCTTTCAAAGACCACTTGCGCCTTCATAGCTACTTTCTTTTCTCCCGTTATCCATTTTAGATGAATATATACAGTACTATTATCTTACAATCTCCACATCTGTGTTTTTGGTCACTTTTGAAAACCCCACATTTGTACAAGCAAGTGATTTGTTCCAGCGTGCACTGTACATGTGTACTGAGATGAGAGGGTGTAAAAAAATGTTGAAAAACACAATTGTTGATTCCTCTTTCAAAAGCATTCAGATGTATTTAATGGTGCAGTCCTTACACAACAAATTACTAAAAGAATATGTTGCATCCTTGTAGAAATATTTTTAAAAGACCCTTTTTTGCAATTAAATTATTTAAGAAATGTGACTGGATCTCTTGACTGTGTTTTTACATTGTATTTGTGACAGACTTTTTTATTTTTCTTCTTTCATTCTTTCATTATATCCTTCTCTCCCCAAGATTTCAGTGTAACGAATGTCTAAATGGATATTTTGACCTGAAAATGAGTAAACACAGTCCACATTGATCAAACGCCTTCACTACTTAGTGGAGCACAGCTCTCCTCTGGAGGTGGCACACCCGTCAATCACAATTCAATTCATGCTCAGCAACAAAATAGAGAAGAACGGACAAGTCCCACTGTCACAGACACAATTACACCAAACTGTTAAGCTCGCGTTTGTCAGAACAGTAAACCAACAATGCAAACCATGACAAAGAAGGCTTTTAAAAGTAAAGGATTGATTGGTGGGACAAACAGTTATCAGATTGTTTGAGGAAAAACTGAAATGTGACTGAAAAACTAAATGTGACAGGTAGGGCTGGAGATAAAAAAAAAAAAAAGCTCCTCCAAGCCTGCACAGGCATAGAACACGAAGGGCATAATTCTAGAGATACAAAGGGAAAGAGACAAAACAAGCACACAAACAGCAGCACAGGCTCAAAGATAAGTTTTCAGCTAGAATAAGCTTTATGTCTGAGAAAATAACCATGAAAATAATCATTTTATTATCATTTCAAACTTTCGGCTGTTGGGAAATACATGACCGCTTAAATGATCAACATTATTTGATGACCATAGTGGTTATTTTGCATGATATGTTTTATTTTGCAAGATACGTTATCATTTGAACAAAAAGAGTTTCTACAATCTGCAGCTCTATCAAAGCTTTTTTACAGAGCACCCTTTCAAGCTCACTAATTGATACCAAGTGCACTCATCTCTACAGGCAGAGGAGGAGACGGTCGTGTTTTTTTTTTTTTCCTTGGAAAAGACGCTTAGATCACAAATTCTGCCTTAACTGCCTCGAGTTTTCGTCCCCTGGCTCTCCTCTCTTTCCTTACCTCGTTCAATTAAATACAAAGCCTTGGCTCAGGTGGTTTCTGTGTCTAGGCAGGGCAGATTTTTTCTTGAAAGAATTTACTCTGCAGATTCACCCTGAGAATATGATTATTTGTGACAGCACCAGTGAATTCAATCACAACTTTCACTCTACCTCAACCTTGACCTTTTTGTCAAAAGAACTTGCTCAACAAAAATTGAGGTCATCAAGGTTCTTATTCGTGTTAAATGAGGTTTTTGATATAATAGACTGTACTTAAACAAGAAAAGAATGAATCTGTGACGTTAAGTAAATTGGAAACCACCGACAATGTTGTGACTAGCCCAGGCAGTGGAGCTTCATTTAGTCCTTATAGTATCATCTGTTGCTGCATATGTTGTATAATGACAGTGTCATATTACCACAAACTGAACTGTGTAGACTCTGCGTGTGCCGCTTCATCAAATAAGCCACATAATGTGATAGAAGAATTACCGAGATGTCAATAAAGCTCAGATTAATAGACTCGTTGGTGAGGCGTCATTAGCATAAATATCATTATGCATTAGCATGTCTTAGCTACATGTCGGTCGGCAAAAAGATCAATGCAAAACATGATTGCGCAGCACTGAAGAGGAAAAAAATCCACTCCTTTACACTTCCTAACATAATCCCTACCCCCTCCTTCTTCTGTTTCCAAAGCCAGGCTCTGTCTCCCTTTCTAATCATCTCTTTCTTATTTCCATAAGACCATCTCCAGCTTTTTCCCTCTCTCCGAGATCCCCGCAAACACCTCCCCCAACACCCATTTGCCGTCTATTTTTTATCCTCCCCCATCTCCTCTGCCATAATCTGTCTGTTTCACTTTAGCCTGACAGAGCTAATTGGTCGCGTCTGTACAATGACATCAGGACCTGACATAATTGCTGGACAAATAGCAAGACGTTTAGCTCCAGACCAGACTCGGCTAAGCTGTACACAGACAGCAGTCAACTGGAAAGCCTAATTACCGCGCAAGCCCCGCAACTCATCAATTGGTACACACATCCCTCTTTTTTAGAGGGATGTGTGTTTCTTTATGTTTGGCTGCACCTATGTTTACTGCTTTCAGTCAAAAATACTTTGAGGCATTAAAGAAAAAAAAAAAATAGACCTTTGCATGATGTCGGTGACAATATTTTTATCCCTGTTGTGGCCGGTGGTATTTAATCCGTTTTAATATTTGTCTATTATGTTGCTGCTCAAACAAGAAATTGATGAGTTTATTTATCTTGAAAAGGCAGAAGTTATAAAAACTGACACTGCACAGATTTTATATTATCATAGTTCCACCTATAGTATGTGGAAGAAATGCAGAATGTTTTATTTTTTAAACAGTTTATTTCACTATGGGGGCCTCATTTGCTAGCAAACTTGCAAAATTGGGAGCGAAGTCTTTCATTCAAAGGAACGACACAAAGGATTAGTCTGATGCAAAACCCCTAAAATATTCGACCACCCGCTCTCATCAACCTCTTTTACCAAAAGGGGGATCCGAGCGTTTCTCTCCCAGAACAAGCATCCTATTGTTGGGCATTTAGGTGCAGCTGCGCCGGTCTCTCCGTCTGATGGCCCGAGTATATCTGCCAGGAAAACAATATTTGACAGGACTGTGGCTGGGGACCAAAGGGTGACCCGGAGTTCACGGTCACATTTCCAACAGTTGGTGGGAATCTATCACATGCTAGAGGTGTGCTGGCCTTCAGGTACGGCACAGGAACTAAACAAGCACATCAAAATGCCGCTGATAGATAAGATGTCCTTATTTTTGCAGTTATCAAGACAGAAGTTGAATTTACTGTAAACAGAGCCCAACACCGACTACATAAAACTTCCCATGGTGTGTACGGCATTAAGCTGCACTCAGATGGACTCCTGCTCATAAAAATAAGGCTTCTACCAACAGTAACACAGAGTCGCCGCTTACAGAGGTAATGGATTTACATTTTCTACCCCCAGGTGAGCTTGCACCTTCATTGCAGATGTTTAGTAGGCCAGTGTCTGTGTGAATGATTTATGCAGGGCAGCATTTGCAGAGGGCTTCACGCGTTTACCTTACAGAAAACTAACACAGTGTCACTGAGCTAACCAAACATAAAGAATCTCTATGGAGATGCAGGCCAACATCTGTGTCTCTCTGAATGCTAATGTTGTTTTTTAGCTCTTGAGGTCATTACATTTTTTTTTCTCAGCCCATTTTAGATGATCTTTTAATTTAAAAGCAAAACTGTCTGCAGGTTAATATATCGCAGCCTATGAGGCAGCTGACCAAATTATGGAGAATTATATCTTCACAAACTTCTGTAATGGCCGCTTTGACTTAGGCGTGCGAGTAATCCAGCAGTGCTGCTGATAATCTTGCTTTGCGACTGAAGATAATTAACGACTTTTGCCGCCATTTGTGAAAGACAGTGACATTGCCGGTTGAGGTCATTTTTCCTCTCCATTGGTGTCATCAGTAGGCATGAATGGAGGGGCCTTGTTTCTGCCCGACATCTCATTAACTGCTTGTCGATATTTATCAGTCTTAATCAGAGCTGTGGCAGGTCCAGTGTGATTACTTCCTGGGTGTGAAAGCAATCACACCTCGTCCTCCCCGCTGTCCTTGATTTACAGAGAAAAACATTCCAACACTCATTTGAAGAAGCTGAAGGGGTCGTGTCAGGAGGAGATGGAACTTCCACTGCTTCAACTGCCTCAATAAAATATACATATTTTAAAATATAATATACAAATTGTTTCTGTACCACTTCTAATAACAATATGACAAAATAAAGACAGAATTTACTACTGTTTAAGTTTACATTATCATTAACAACAATTTAACAAAGTTTATTAAATCGCTCCTGATAGGAGCAAAAAGTCATTGGGAATGGAGGCCGGACCTGTACAAGACTTCTAGATGTCTTAGGAGCCTTTTGCTGAGCACAAATTTGCAGGTAGGTTTGATCTGGAACAATCAAAATAATCAAGGTTGTCGTAAGAGCGCAAGAACCGGAGCCAGCGAGACGAGAGGTGTCTGTGCATATACAAGTGTGTCTAGGAAGCAGTTTAGAGGTAAAATTTTAAAAGAAATATATCTATATGAGATCAGAACAACAGTTCAGGACCAAAGAATCTGTTCTCCCAACACCAACTCTAATCATTTACAACCAGTATCAGGTGTCTGGTCTTGCCCCTTTGACCTCTTTGAGAGGTTCTAACAAGGCCAAAGTGAAGCAGTCTAATGTCAGGTGGCAGGCGGACAAAGGTGAGGCGACAGGGGGTGCTGGATAATGTGCGAACATTCTTGCGAGCTGTGCAGCTGTGCGGGTTCGAAGGCCATTAAGGTGTTTTTATGTATAACCAAGTGTCAACTCATTACAGACTCGACTTCACCTCCCTGCACTGCCAATGACCTGTAAATACTTCAGGCCACCAAACACTGTCAAGAAACAAAGGCGAAGGTGAAAAAAAGGCACTGGGCAAAGGCGGCGGGAATACCGAAAAGCGATCTGTCCAGCACAATGAAACGAATAATAAAAAGTGGGACGTTGTAGCAGATTAAGAGATTGACCTGTCCTGTGCTGTGTTTTGGTGTCATTTATCTCAGATCTGTTCGCCCAAGAAGGCGATTCGATCACGACACAGCCGCTGAGTCACAGGAGAGGATTCTCATTGGACAAAAGTGAGCGAAATCTGACCCCGCCCGCAGCAAGACTCTGGCATCATGGCAGCCGGGGTCACGCAGAGGCCATATCGTGATGCATTTTGGGAAGAAATCTGTCCTCTTTTCCTCAAGAGAAGGAGGGCAGTTGTGATAGCAAAAATGTAGGACAGCTGGTAAACAGAGGAGTAATTATTCTGTTAAACAAGATGGCCATTTAAGTAAACTAATCAGACATTCACACTGTATGCAGAGTTGTTGCCCTCATGCTATGCCAGCGAACGCTGCCTTTAATAGTCGCACGGAGACACGCCTAAGCACACAGCGCTCACATTTCGCTGATTAGCAAAGATTTGCATCAAGCCTAATTTAGCAGAGTGTGCTATCAGGATGTAAATGATGTCCAATAAAGAACAATAAAGGCTTCCAGTAGAGATGCAGTTAGGGTCGGCAATTACCTCTCATTACATTCTGGATGGTTAGAGAAATCATAATAAACACACGGAAAATGTGAAATAAAAGCTACATCGTGCACATCAAAGGCTGTGCATAAACCCAACTTCCATAACACGATAAGACCTGCTCGTTTGTGAGGCAGCAATATCCAGGAGTGTGATGATAAAGGAAGGACAATTTTAAAAGGAGAATTGGTTGTGCAGGATTTTTTTTTCATCCTTTATTTTTTAGGCTTTTGTTCTACTGTTAATCCTTCTCCCTTAATCCCAGACTTGATTGTTAGAGTATTTCGCTTTGTAATTACAGAGGACGCTTTAATTACAAAGCTAGTCATTTTCAGCTGGGAGTTAGATTTTACAACGTTCATTGGTTAGACAAGTGCAAAAACACCATCACAGGAGATTTTTTCATTCAAAGGTTCAGTTTCTTTAACTGCACCTAATTTCACCTTGAAATAAATATTAAGAACAAGTGTAATTTGCCTGAATATAAATACTAAATACTTGTTAACTGTTCATTACAAATGCATGATTTTGTTGAGTCCAAAGCTAGACTAGTGGATGGTAAAGAAGGACAAAGAGGGTTATATTTAGTGCAAATTTGAGATGCATATACTGTAAGAGTAAATAATCAGAATAAGCAGAATCACCTCCGACCTGCACCTGCATGTTTCTGCCGGAGGTAATACCTCTAGCAACCTTTGTTGACTTTATACGTGCGCAATTGCAGGAGCGCACGTGTCTTTGCAGGAGCCACATTTACCCAGGTTGACGTGCAAGGATCGTCTGTTCATGACACTCATAGAGGGAAAAACCGGATTAAAGAGCGGTCTGGGAAAAAAAAAATGTAGACATGCTTGACAACAACAGTACAGGAACACCTCCTACCTCATATGCTCCAGTGCCCTCATGTCATGTGATGAGGAAAACATGGAGTAAGCTGAGGGAGCATGCCAGACAGGAGGCAGACGTGCTAGAACACCGGTGGCCACTTCGATCACTATTGTTTAAATCGTTGCTGTACATACTTAATATGATGAAGGATGTAAATAATTGGATCAAATTTTAGTCTCAACTAAAAACTTTTCCAGCTGCTTCAGTTCAGTGACATCTGTTTTCTGCCTGACAGTAAATAAAAATAACCCAAAAATCTCAGATTTTCCTTCCAACAAAGTGGATTTTGAGGCCTTGAATTAATAAATAAATTATTGAAATTAACAAATGATTAAAAATAAATTTGTGTGATTTGGGAATACATTTTATATCATCTAGCCTGAATCAGAGAAACTAATTTATTGATTCAGGAAGTTAAATGTAAAACAGTGAATTTTGGGTTAAAAAAGAAAGAAATAAAAAAAAACCCCCAAACATCCTTAAATTACAGTGCATCTTTGGCTCTCAATGAAATGCTACAGTGGAGAGGAACGCATGCTTAAAACAACATTTTAGCTTCAATGCTGCGGAAAGAGTCAGTTGGCTTGTAAATGCCATTGGTGAGAAAATTAGGGCTGAAAATGCAATTGTGGTAACAATGAAATACTGTATGTTGACACAAATCTAAATCCTGGACAAATCTTTCGAGGGTCATAGAATTTAAATACCACACTAGGGGGATTGTTCAGCCTTGGCACCTGTTTACAATCTCAGCTTGCTCTCTTTGGTATATAATCTTACAGTGGGCGCACACATACAGTAGAAGAGCTGACTCGTGCATTGTTTCCCTTTCGTCTCCGCTCACAAAGGCAAAAGAAGTAATGATAGGGTGGCCAAAAAAGTCTTGTATACCACTTTCAACATCACTTAAAGCTGAAACCCCTGTTGTCAAAAGCTGTTGTGATGACGAGGCCGCGATTACAGGCAGATTTCTGTTACACTTTGACATTTTTCACATTCTCAAACAAACTCACACAAAGAGACTCGGTATCCAAAACATAGAGTCCAGCACAGGAACAGAGGTTTCAGTGGGTATTGAGAGCGGTCACAGTGACAGACCTTTTTTGGTTCATTTAAAATGTCACCTGGTGCTGAAAGATGCTCATGCACTCACACATGCATGCACACACACTTGTCTTCATTATAATCCTGATCACCATCTGCCCCCTGCTTGATGGGTCAAACACTGGTCATGTTTATTAAAACCATGACCAGGTCTTTTTTTAGAATTAAAGAAATCTGTGTAACCTTGCATTACTTTTGCCCGTATTTATCCTCTACTGTATTTACCCTCTATCCTACTATGAGAGTAAGTCACGATACATTTCCATAAAGGTGCCCTCTGCTTTTCACCTGTGCATAGGATGCAGCTCTTTCATGTAGTTTGAGAGGTAAATATGGGCACTCAACCTGTTTTGAAACAGAAGAAAGTCACCAGGAAGATCAGACTCGTGTCGGCAGCACAAGGCTACTGCCAGCCATGATGAATAGTCTTTCATCAGGCCACAAAATGGGTTCACACACCTCTTGCCTGGAGCTCAGCCATTATAATTGCTGTTCAGAAGAGGGGCACTTCAGTTTCTAGTTAGGGAATTGATTGTAATTTGACAGCGCTTGTCATCTGTGAGCATAAAAACATTCAAAGGACAGCTATCAGATATCTGTCCAGGACTGAAATGTAAGTAATGTGAGTGAGCAAATGTTTTGGCAACGAGAGCATTTCATTTATCTGTACAATTTAATTAAGCTGAAGCAAAGTTATGGTTTCCTTTATTTTTATTGCACCATTGTGAGAGGTTATGTCATCCTTTGTTTAAAATTTTGATCTGCTAAAAGTCAACTTTATAAAGCACACACAGAGCAGTAAATCTGAAGCATTTTGGCAAAATCTGGGCATCAGCATTGCTTCATGTGGTCAAACATCAGGCTTTCATTTGAATCCACAAAAAAAAAAAAAAAAAACTTCCTTAAAGTTGGAATGTAAATTGTGTCTAGACTGATTTTGGCTGAATAAAATCATTGGTTAGCACATCTCGATGTTTCCCCCACCACTCTGGCAGAATTAAGAAAAATGCAGTGTAAATCCTCTGGGTCAGCGGCCAAGCACAACTGGACATGTCCCAAGCTAGTTAACCCGATAAGGATGAATGCACCAGCTTGCGGGACAGGAGCTGAAGCGATTCCACTGCAGCTTCACTAAGTTGGGCCACGGGTTTGCTTTGCCTTGTCCTGAGGCAGTCAAGATGCTTGGTAACAGAAGGGATGGAACCACATCCTCTTCGGGCCTCCAGCCAGCAATCAGAACACATCCAGCCCTGCCGCAAAGCCCAGCAGTTTCACAAATATCATGTCATAATCCCATCAAAATAAATGACTTCAGACACAAACTGCAGACAACAAAGAAGACACATCGTTTTGCTATTTTTACATGTTTTTTAATAATGTGTTGAAAAAACAGAAACATGCACACAGTCTGTACATAAACAATTAAATCAAGATTTTATTGTCTAAAATGATTGAGAGAGTTTTTTTTTTTTTCCTGCTTTTTTGTGGGGGGGCAGAAAGAGAGGCCCGGATAGGAGATCCTCAGCAGAGAAGCTTGTCGAGAGGAGGAGGAAGAGGGGAGAAACAGACATGTGCATGCAAGCAGTTTGTTCTGCTAAAACTGTGTTGAAGAAAATAAGAGAAACCTTTGCCATGATGGCTGCTATTTAATGCAGAAATCAGCATAGCGTTCATGTCCCAAGGGGGTTTGCGACATGTTGTGTCTCCTTGCCCTGCTGTACTATCTTTATGGATTTGCAGTCAACCATATTGCCACCTTTGACCTCTGAACCCTGCCTGCTCTGCACACAGATGTGGTTGAGGTCTCTGTGAAGAGGCTCTTGCACTAGAATCAAGCCTGAGTCATTTGTTGACTCAGGTCAGGGGGAGCTCATGAGACATCTTAAATCAAATTCTGACTAGACTATTAGTGTTTACGGTTCCTCCCTGTTTTCTGCACGATGTCCATATTTTTTTTTCTTTTGAAGCAGCATCTAAACGTATCTATTTATACACGTATTGCTTTACATTTTTATTTGGTCAAGATTCATTTGAAACACTAAATCTGTGATTTTATTGTTCCAAAATACACTGCACGATGTACGACTCTGCCACCCCTTGAAACTCAATATGCAACCTAATATCGTTCATTCACTTTCTTCAAAGATGGGCACATTATACAAAGTCATTACCTGCTCTCCAATTCAAGCTTACTTTGCCCCAAAGTAGAATAAAACACGATTAATGATTTCAATTACTGTGACCCTGCTTGCCGTTTACAGTGCCTGAAGACTGGGGAAGGGAACAGTGCTACATAAAACCGATGATGAAGGACATTTACTAGGAGAATGATTCAGTAAAGGAACCGGTGGTTGGTGCTAGCTCATCAGTGGGCGGCTGGAGACTTTTTTGTACAGTAGACCTCCAATTACCACAATAGTTTTACCACAATGTTTATTCATGTTGCTGATGCCTTCAACATAGCATTTAATCTTAGCCTATATTTGATATATATATTTGAAATGTAGGCGTCAAATAGGAGACCAGTGCAAAAACTGCCTTGAATGCATTTTTTTTGCCAGCTATACAAGCCAGCCAGGTCTAACAGCTAGCAAGTCCTTTAGTTTTAAAGGAAGCTGTACTTTGTACTTGTATTGTACTTTTTATGGTGTATAACTTTGAGAGAAAATGCTCTTTTACTTGAAAATGCTCTTTTACTTTACTAATATTTTAGAATGTAAAACCTAATACACACATAACCCAACCATACACCACAGATCACAAAAAGAGATAACAGAAGAATATTTTCACAGAGCCTTGGCTAAGAAATATTTTCTTATCAGAAGCCGCCCTGCTCTCTTGATGCTTGAAGTCATCTTTGTTACACAAAAAAACCCCTTCAAGTGTTGGTATCATCGTTAGACATCTTAAATACTTTAGGAAAAAAGAGTTGCAGAGATAACTTACTTGAGTAAGACAGCACTGATGGCTGTCAGTTGCTGTGTTTAATTACTAAATATGTCATTTTAGCTAAATGAAAGACAAGGTTCATGATAACAAGTGCTTCTGAGGACATTTTAGTGGATTTAACAGTGTCTGAATTTCAGATCTTGCAGCTGCTTTTGAGAACAGATTAAGATTGAGAAATGCGTTTTGTTTTGTTTTTTTCTAGTGCCTTTGGTTTGCAGAATGAATGGATATCATAACCCAGGCACTGCCGAGTTTCAAAAACCCAAACTTCTCATTTGGCAGGGTGTAAAGTAGTAGTGTGCCTAACAATCACTATAACAAGGAAGGAGACGAGAGAAAGAAGAACAGATGTCTTTGTTCTCGTGCTCACTTCAAAGTATTACTGTGGTCTTTGAAGCCAACGCTTGCCAATACCTGGTTGCAACAGATTGACAGCAATTCCATTTACGTAACATTTCTCCCTTTCATATGTTACCACGGTGCAACACGAGGGGAAGGAAAGAAAAAAAAAATAAGAAAATTTATTAAGTGGATTCTTTCATCACCTATAATCTGCACGAGTTGTTGAAATGGCTCTGGAACTCGGCAACAAAGTCGGACAGTACCAATGTCCCTTTTTTTAGCGGCTGATAAAAGAACATTGAGTTATTCTCTATTATGTGCGGGTCTTTGTGGTCCTTATCCACTTATTCAAATCAGTGTAAAGTGCCATGTGTCATGTTAGCATGGTGGGCCAAAGGACTGAGAAGTGCTTTGATATTTTTGGAAAAAAAAATGAAAAGAAGAGCAGAGGGGAACACAAGCACACACACACACACACACACACACACACACACACACACACACACACACACACAAAAACGGGGGAGAAACTTTACGCGAAACAGGAGGACAAAGACAAGGATGTCTACAAAGAAAAAACGTTTTGGGGGGGTTTTAGGAAAGCAAACTGTTGACTCTTGATCCCTTTTATAATTAGAATTTTAAAACACACGCTTTTAGAATCTTGATGCAAAGCATTATTCCAAGCACATTATTTATTTATTTTTAATTATTATTATAGCCACTGTGATCAACTTGTTTGTTGCTGCATTCACCAACATTAAATTTGAATACCTTCAGTTTTTTATGGGTGGGAATCTTAAAAACATCTCCCTGACATGAGCCATATTCCATTTTATTAGGATATTTACCAGGATCTTTTTTAAAAAACACTTGGTTGATAGATGAAACATCCGTAAGAGGAAACAATACTTGTCAATTGCCTGACTGCTACGCCTGGCAAATTTCTGCACCATCTTCATAACAAAGTTTTTTGTGCTGCTCATGACTCACCATGTCTGTTGGTGCCGAGCAGCAGAAAAAAACCAAGCAGAGACTTGAGACAGACAGAGAATTAGGTGGCACCATTTAATGCATAAACATAAGAGAGCGAGCATGATCTCAGCTCCGAGGAAACCATCAGCATGAGCCAGAGCACAGACAGGAGCGGCCGTATTTGATGTCATGTCAGCAACTTGTAATCCGATTCTAAGTTGTTGACACTCAAAGTTCAGACCTTTTGTGTTAAATGAATATCTCATGCTTTAATTCAGCGTCGTCTGGAGTTTCTGTGCATCCTGGACCATCAAGATCAATGAAAATTTAAGAATTTTTATTTCATCAGACTCTATATCCTCTTAACAAGATAGAATATTAGATTTCCCAGTAGGTCAGGGCATAAGCCAGGGACCGTTTGTTCTTCTTGATCCTGCTGCCAACCACCAGGGCTGATTCAGATGTTTGGATGTACTTTTTACTGCTCTATGGTTGTCTCACTTATCAACTGTGATTTGTTTTTTTAATGTTTCTGTCAGCGTATTTGTAAGCCACTCCATGAAGACATTAAGTCCAGGATTTAAGCCAAATGTTTGTGGGCCTTAGTAACAAACCCTTGTCCTGTTCTCTGCTGAGGTCGGGGATTAGAATGAGGCGCATTTGGGCACTTTAATTAAAACCAGTCACTTTGTATTATTCTGAATCTTTTCTGAGAGCGTTCTTATGCATGTAAAGCCATCACAGCAGCTGTTGGCTGTTCTATAAGCTGACAGGTTTGCGTACAAGAATTTGCAGATCTTTGTGTGCAAGATTGTGACCATCAAACTTTGCTACTTTGTAATTATGAAGCAATTGCAGGAAAAAAATTCCAAAGGGGCTCCTGTAAGTAAACGCAACACTGTGTTAAACAGTGATGAGGACACAAATTTCATCCCCTCCTTTCATGGTTGTAAGGAAGAATAGGAAAAGGATTAACAACTGTGATTTCATTGCTATTCAAACGCATTGTGTGTTGCTGTGATGGTACGTCTTATATTCCAAAAAACTCGGCTTCCAAATACAACCCTATCTGTGGTGCTACACCAGAGACGGGCTTGAAAAACACAGGGTGAAAAAGTCAGCAAACAAATAAAAACACTGCATTTTCCCTTTGAAGGTATTACATAAAATTTAAGCTGCAAAGTAACTTTTTTAATCCATCCGGTTTTCGAAGGCATGCATGAAAAATTCAAAATTTCTTCTCTGTGATAATATGCAATCCTTCTGTACGGGGCAGGAACTACCTGAGAGCAAACAGACTGGATTTAAACAATAGAAAAACATCATAGATCACCGAGGGATGAATAGGATGGCCAAACATTGTTTGGAAACTATAACAACTAATCTTTTATTACTTTATTTTGCATTTCCCCAAAAAGCAAGTCATAAAAAAATACAACTTCAATAATGCAAAAAGACACCGGGAGCTCTATAGTGCAAAATCTGTAGATTAAAAGATGGTGGAGATCTAAATAAAACAGAATATGTGGAAATATTGCTCCAATGTCAAACTTAAGAAAGCACAAATAAAATTTGCTACATAAATATTTTGCGATTGCATTAAAATGGAATGTGTTCAGCCACGAGTTTTGATCTTGACATTAATCCTCACTGACTCCGATGCAGTTAGGAAGGGCCGGGATGTTTTTGCTTCAGGCAATAACTGACAGAGTGGAAAGAGATGCATAAAACATTGAATGAAACAATAAGCTGGGTTGTAGCACACACGCCACTCATTCCCTCATGCTGTAAATGTAGTAATCGCAATTAATCTGATATCAAGGATTACATCAGTTTTCACTGCAGGAATACAGTCTTGTCCTCCCTCCCTCCCATGTGCCCCCATAGAATGGCTAACCTAAAGCCAGGGTGCAGGGTTATTGTGCCACGGTGCATGCTTCTCCACCAAAAAGAGCATATAATGAACTTATTACTGTTCTTCACTCTGCTCTGGGCGGATCCTACCAGACCGGAACTTTCTGCACCAACTGTAAAATGAACCCAGTAGAGTATAAAACAAAAGCCCATGTAAAGTTTGATATGAA
>CAAE01014716.1:786557-799570 GCA_000180735.1 Tetraodon nigroviridis
TTGATGGAGTCATAAAAACATGCAAATACAAGTGCCACTTTGTTATTAGAGCTGTGAACAAATAGAGCTTTATTATAGAATCAAACTGTTGTTCACAAGTACTCCACCTGCCAAACGAGTGTTTGATCTATCTAATCATCTTATTGCAACCGTTTACCTTCAACATCACTGCTAATTCACAACTATAAACAGTCTTTGTATTTTAGCATAGCAAAATAGATAAAGATTTCAGCTTTATTTCTGTCTCAGATCAATCCAGATGACTTACTTCTGCCCACTATTCTGGCAGATGAGCAGTATAAGTTCCTCTTTTTTATACACCAATTCTTGGTTGTTAAAAAAATAAATAAATAAAAGGTCCCAATATGCACCTACCAGCTTGTTAGTTTTACTGTTTGATCTAATATATTCCTTGTCCTGCATATTTATACATCCCTTTGTTTGTCCACAGGCGAACATATTAGCTTGTTAGCTGTGTTGCGTGCATGTCAGCATGTGTGTTTGAATGAGGGTGTGTTTGAGTGAATGGGGTGAGGTGTGAAATCCAAAAGCTCTACTGTCTATGGATGCAATCTGGCTAGCTGGCTATGTGTACTGTCTGCTAAACAGTTTTCATAGACCAAAATAACAAACAGTCACATCACACGATCAAAGACTGAGTTGTGTAAAAAAGGAGCTGCAATTTTGCTTCCACAAAATAAATAATCCACTTCTTGGCAGTCTACAAGATCATATATCAAAAGACATAAATTCCCTCCACCGTAACAACCTTCTTTTTTGGTCAAATGTGTTGTATATTTCCACTGTTTTTTATTTAGAATGACTCAAGTTGTGACTGACAGATTCTCGTCTGTCGGATTCCAGAGCTGGGCCCACACGCTTTTTAAATCCTCTGAGCATTAAATGATGGATAGATGATGGATTTGTAAAGATAACCAAAAGTGCTGCTTCGTCCTTTCAACTTCCAGTGTTCTTAAACAGTTTTACTGATAGCAGATGTTCTGAAATGTTCAGGGATTAAAAGAGAATGAGCTGGTAAATGTGTGTTATCGCAACATTGTTGTTTTTTTTTTGCTGCTGTCTGGTGGGGAATTTACAAAACAAGGTGCCCATTTGAGGCTTAATTTAAACATTTTTACAATATACAAGACCCCAGCCCTGCCTAGTTCTGCCTAGCCTTTTGTTTAATATAGTGTTTTTCTTCGGTTTTGAATATTTTCTTAAGATTTGGGGCTACAAATTTATAGCCAAATTCTCTGCAGCAACTGAAAACATTTTCCAATTTCTAAAAAGCCTGATTGTAACCAGAAATCTTCAGATTTACCAAGGATCATACTTGTGTTACACAAAGAGAAAATAAAAAAAATATCTGTGAAGGACTCCAGAGGAACCTTGACATCGGAATTTATTAAAATATGTGGATGTATTTTTTTTTCTTGTTTTCTTGTTTTTAACAGTCCTCCTTGATGAAAAGAGGCATTAAGCACATGAAGGTTGGATGTTACTTGACAATTCCCAGCTAAAACATTACATATTGGTATAAAATGACATCCTGAAAACAGAATCTCAGAAAAGTATCACTGCCGGATCAGTGAGTCAAACAATAAAATTGATGACGAAGACATGAATCTTTATAAAACTATGTTCTTTGAGGTTTCACCCACACAAAGCAAAAGCAATAGGAAAACATGAGCTCTTATAACAAGCGCGTGGGAAAGTCGTTGCATGTTTTGGGCCTCCAAGTTGCTGTGCAGGTCTTGATTCAGTGCCGGAAAGTAAGATACAGGTTGCAAACACTCCAGGGCATCGGGCAGCTTTCCGCTGGTAAGAAGAGCTGAACAAAGAGATGCCAGTACTGTGTCTGCTGCACATTAAACCTTGGGAGGAGGTGGAATAATTCACTTTAACGCAAACCAGCGGCCTATCGCTTCTACCCTGATTGATTGAAATTTCTTCTTCTTTCCACTGAAAACTTTCATGGTAAAGGTTTCACTTTTCCCTGAAGTTGCTGCTGAAAGTTATGTCAGAGAATTCACCAAGGATTCAAAGCATATTATTAGAAAAAGATTTCTTTTTTTTAGAAAAAAAGTATTTCTAATTGGATGTCATTAAACACCCTTTAAACATTAGCATATAGGATAATATGTATGCATGCCACAATTCCCATAATTCCCTCCATGTGTTTTGTTTGTTAATTAATTTTGCAAAAATTAATTTATTAACCAGGCTTCTGTGACTAAGGGCGTTAATTTTATCCATTGAAGCGAGAAAACAAGAGTCTCAAGCTGCAGCAAAGATAGTTTTTGAGAAACAATTGAGAAGAAACGAATGATCAGACTCTTAACACAACAGCTTCATGATGAGGAAAAAAAAATCATGCCGTTTAAGACATTAGAGTTTAAACTTATTCAAGTAGGAATATGCTGCTGTTTCCATGATAGGCCTGTATACTACACACTGTGCAGTCGACAGTCTTCACAGTCTCAGTGAGTGTAACAGGAACCGAGAAAACAGGTTCCACTGCTGCCTTTTTAGTTGGCCTTAATCCCCGTTTTTGTCAGATGTTTTCAAAGACACAGGTCTTTGTGTGCCTTTGAATTGACCGGTGCCGTGCCTTCTTTTGGGGTGTGGCCGTGCGTGTTGTCCAGTCCACTTTGTTTGGAGCAAAAAAAAAACAACCCACTAGTAACAAATATCGTGCTTATCACGCCACATCACATCTGTCGGAGAACGCGGATCAGAAAAGAAACACGGCATTACCGACAAAAAACGGACCATGTTGCTGTTTCTTCTCAAGCCTTGTTGGCTAAAAACAAAGCTGTTTTGGAGTCTCCTTTATAAGGAGCTATGGTGCAATAAATAAAGAATGATTTACATGGCATGGGGTCCTCACTTTGCATTGCCTAAAGGCCAAATAACATTGTGCTGATTCAATGACTGAAACAGAAAAATATGGCAGCAGTCTAATCTTTAGGATCCTCTATATCAGGTTTAGCAAATATTCTGTAATAGTATACTTAGGAAAGATTGCCTTGGTCTCTTTTCTGCCTTGAGGTGGTGTGTGTTGCTGCACCGGGCAACAAATTTAATAATGTGCAAGCACAAAGACAAAGTACAATTTTGGCTGAATGCATCTGATTTTCAGAATTGGCATATTTAGAAATTAGAAGATTTTAAGGAAATGCGTTGTGCTCCATCATTGAACTTGTTTCTCACACAACGTATTAGCATGCGATAAAAGCGCAAACATCAGTTGCATTGTTAGTTCCACCTACCAGCAGATGATGTCGGTGTAAATAAAAGTGTAATCTCGTCACAGCGCCTCTACACTGGGCCAACAGGTCTATAATCACAGCAAGAGGGACGCTGGCAATAACCATTAACCTGCTGCGTGAGGGCCCCATGGTGATAGTTGTTTACAGTTATTAGTGGCGTGGCGGAATGGGACATGTTATTAATGTTCTCTGATGCACCAGTGATAGACAGATAAAGTGTCCACTGTCTGTACGTATGTGTGTCCCAGGGGGGTTTCTTTGTGTGTATTGAAGGTTTCTTGTGTGTCTGTGTGTGATTTAGAATCCACGCTAAAGTGTGTTTTTTCAGCTCTGTTTCTACTCAGTATCCATCTGCAGCTGAGCTATCCATCAATCTGTCGGCTCCACAGCCCATCGTATTACCTTTCCCCTTGCTTCTTGCTTTCCTCCAATCTGTCCTCTTGATCTCACACCTCTCTTTCTCACTAAAACCCTCCTTTGTCCAAAGTAAGCTAGCCAAAACACCATTTTATCATAGCCAATTAAGCACCATTTAGGATTTATTTTCAAGACTTCTTGATTCGGTTCACTGAACACTTCTGCACACACTTCTGCACACACTTCTGCACACACACACACACACACACACACACACACACACACACACACACACACACACATGCTTCAGCTAAGGCCATTTCCTCCACTCCTGGGGGCATCGGGAGGAATTTGCTGAGGTCAGTGTAATTGTAGCAGACTTGATCAATGCTCATTTGCTTCTCTGGCTGCTGCCGCTCACCCACCTCTTTCCCCACACCAAAGCAGCCATGCATCATTCATAGGAAAAGTAAAGGGGAGCTCAGCAACTCTGAGGCCATGTAACCTCTGGACCGAAGCTGCCCCCTCCCAGTGCCCTTTGTGATTTATGCTTCCTTCTGTGTGTCTGCAAACATGACCAGGTGGTTGGTAGCTGTGCAGACGTCAAGATTGGGTGACCAGACAGTTTGAGGACAGGTATAGAATGACAGAGGTGTGTGTGGTGGGTTGTCTCACATGACAGATAATGTGAATTACTGGTTCTATTTTAGTGCCTCCTCCTTTAGTGCCGCAGACAAATGTCTCCTAAACTCAGTTACACAGATTATTGGTCCATTTGTGCATTGTATTTTAGTTTAAAGGTGTGTTTTTTTTCTGTAAGGATTGACTAACAATAAATTGGATGTAATTCTGCACCTCTGTCCTAAGGTTCCCCTCATGACTGCTGTCTCCTTTGTCATTGCAAGACGTTTACAAAACAGTGCCACATTACAAGTTCTAGCGTTAGTTTTTCAAGAAGAGAAGGAGCTAATGGCACAAGTTGATGTGTTGCGTATTGCAGCAACATGAAGTGTTATTGCAGTGATTATTATTATTTATTTACTTTGGCAAAACATTAAAAAAGATACTTTGAATTTGAAAGCGTAATAATGATACCCTTGGATCTATTCTTTATTGCACCATTTTTAAAGAAACTAACAATTCGGTTATTTTTATTGTCATGTTATCTCTTTAGGCGACTAATAAAAGTGCCAACAAATCAGCAATCATGCAGCTATTATGGAAATAAGTTCCTTTGCAACAGCGCAGGAAGCCATGTGAATTTAAACTTCCCTGCTGTCCCGCCTCCACTGCTACCCATTCATTAGTTAGGAAAGGCCAGCAAATGAGGGAAAACTGGTGAGCGTTGCGGAGCTGCAGCTGCATCACCGCCGTCTCGCTCTGACCGTGCCTTTTCTGCAGAGAATATAATGAAAGCTGGCTGCAAGGCACAGTGTGACCGCACCTTTTATGACTGTGCTCGGCAGATGCAAGGGCTGCTCTGAAAGGTGCTGACCGTTGGTGTGTAGGTGGGTGTGTGCAGCTGCAAAAAAAAGGAATGAAAAGGGGAAGAGATCATGAAAGATAAATATCCTCATAAAAATAGCGCAAAACAGTAAAGGTACAGTGTGCACAGGGCCTCTGCGGCTTCGTCTGTACCTCCCACTACTCCCTGTCTCTGCCTGGCCTCCTCCATTGTCTTATCTCCTCTTTGATCACTTTCCTTTCTTTTTACAGACCTTACTACTTTTGTGGCTGCACACACGCACTGTTCCTCCGTATGTTTTCTCCTCTTTTTTTCTTCCCTTCCTTCACTCCCTGGGCATCACCTCGACTTTGATCAACATCACAGCCTTGAACATCCCTTTCCCCTTTCTTGTTACTTCTTTGCTGTTTCACCACCTTCCCCTGCCGTACCTCTTGTGTGCCTCCGTCTTTGTTCCTGCAGGTTTAACATCCCTCAGTTCCTACACCAAACACACACCATGAACTGTAGTTACAGCCATCCAAGGTCAGTGGATCGTGTCATGCGTCGCGCTATAAATACCCAAACTACTACATTTTGAAGTGTAAAATAAAATTAATTTAAAAAAATATAACAATAAAATATTACAGTGGATGCAAGTAGCTAACAAACAGGCCATTTTTCTTTGTATAGTTAGAAATTCAGTTATCTATGCTGCCATCTTTTGCCAAAAATTAGCATAGCTTATCAGTTTAATACTTCATACAATGATCCACATTAGATAAAAACCAAGCCAAGAGCGTGTTTTTGGACTTTAACGGAATATAAACAAACAGTGGATAAACAGAAGAGTAAGAAATAAAGTGTGACTTTGCTTCAGGAGTTGTTAGTAAGACCTGAAAACAGATACAAGTTTAAAAAGAAATGAGACAAAGACAAATAGAAGCCCTTTGACAAGCTAGGGTACCTTCTATCAGTCCTTTTAACCCCCTCGTCTTAATCTAACAGAGGAACAGCCGCGGTGACAAGGACAAAAAAGGGACGGGAGAAAGAAGTAGAAAACAGTGCAATAACAGAATAAAAGGCAAGAGCCAAGGATGGGGGGGATACAATGGACAGGTCTCCCCAGGTTTGACCCTGCGCTGATAGTAGTTCCTACCTGCTGCTGAGAGACGGGCCCTGTGAGTGCACTGACATTTACAGGCATCACGTCTCAAGGGAAGCAATTTCGCAAACAGGCTGTGCTCCTGCAAGAACCCCCATTTCGTAAATGTGGTCCTCTGTGATAATAAAACCTAAGGATCATTTACTGCCTCCCAAGTGGATTTTAATGTATTTCCTGACCAAGGTGTCTCCTTATTTGGTCAGTCCTTTCTTTCACGTCACCAGGAAGCTTAAAGATGCTCCAGAAACACTGTGCCTGCACATCATTTGGCATCGTTCTCCTCTTGTACAAATGTTGCCATAATCTATTTCTTGGAGGAATACAACTGCAATGCTGCCAAGTGATTGTGTGATTGGCAGCAAGGTTTTCTTCTTTCTTCTAAGCACCAGGCTTATAATCACCCTCCAGTTTTGCATACAGCAGTCAAACACAACACAATAAACACGGCTCAGACAGCGGAGCAACATTAGGTAAACAGCACATTCCGAGCCATGTGGCAGCTTGCTGGTGCTGTAATTGTCAGAACCGGTACTTCAAGTACTGTTTGTACAGTAGTTGCTTTGTTTTGCAGTGCTGGCTTTGAAATCAAAAGGCCGGATTTAAATAAGCTCCAAAGGCAAACGTTCAAATCTTTTTTTATGCACCCTCGGTCAAAACTACAACATCCCAAAACCAAACGAAGCTTATAACCTTTAGGTTTTGGCAGGTGTGTCTGCCCCCTCAGTTAACTCAAGATAATGCACAGTAAATCCTGAATCCTCTGTTAAAGGGTAATCTTGCTGACATGTGTGAATGGAGGCTACATGAGGTACTTTATGGACTCAGGTACAGACAGAAAGTGCTTCTGTTGTAACAAATATTTGGTCTACCTCATTTGATTACCCTGTGACGGAGGGCAAGATGACAGCTGTTGTACTGGCTGCTCATAAAAATTAATTTATCAGGCTCCTACTTCACCCTACCTTCACCTGTATTCTAATCTGGCAAACTCCAAGAAGCTGTTATCGAGGCGGACTAATATGCAAATATGCAACATTTTTGTAGAAGAAATGACACAGTCAACTGATCCAGACGGTAAGGATTAAAAAGCCTGTTGGATTTTTCTTTTTTTGGAAAAATGCTACCTTTGGGATTTTTTTCCACATAGTGCCGGACAGTCACGGTCACAGAATTGATCATAAAGTTATTTCGTGGTAATAAATTATTATTGCAGGTATTATCACACACACACGTACATATATGTACGTGTGTGTGTGTATAATTTTGGTTTTTAAATGGTTTTTAAATGTGTATTTTTTATTGTAAATGGAAATTTACCAAATTTAATTTGCTGCGCAACAGCCTATCACGGCTCTTAGTGGAAAAGAAGTGATCTACCTGAGCGACGTAGCCTACCTTTAGGTCACGTGAGTGACGTAACTTACGTCAGCGTGGTCGCGCATCAATTACCGCGCATTTTAAAAAGTGAAGCTGTGCGTTTCATCAGCATTAATCTTTGCAAGTTCTAGATGGATCTACGCAAGTGGGGATTTCACTACCAGTTACTTCTGCCAAATCACGCACTAAACCTACGCGCCGTCTTGTTCTCGTTGGAGAAAGAGGCCCCGCATGGCTGTTTGGAGCTGGTTGGTCGTAGCTCCGCCGGTCCGACCTGACCAGACCTGCTGCGGCCACGGAGCCTCGGCTACAGGCTGGTCAAGTGCAACAAGGAATAGGGCAGTTTTTTGGCCACAACTGTCCGTGGTTTGTGCGGGGTGTGCGCGACCACGGCACGGAAAAAATCAACGTGAAAACACACGAGGCCTTGTGGCGAGGGTGCGCGTTTAGCCTACGGGGCTGCTTTGCGCCATTACGCAGCGCACTTTTCTTTTCATTGCCCACTTTGTTACAAAACTGTTGCCACTTTTCGAGCCAGTCAACAGACCAGTGCTTTACGCAGAACATTTTTCTTTCCGTTCCACACCTTGTTATAAAACTATTGTCACTTTTCGGACCGGCTTATAGACTAGTCCATGCGCAAGATTGGGCCTTAGGTGTATTGCAGCGACACCTATGAACGGTGCTTCCGCCTGCGTAAAGGCTTTGCGCACAGAAAATGCATTTTCTGCATTTGGACCTTCGCGCTGCTCCAGCCACTAAGGCTGTGCCGATGACCAGCCCCGGCCCGAGCAAACGAAGACGTACCGTTACCAAGCGCCGCGTTGATGAGGAGGCCCAGAAGAAACGCTGCCTTCCGCCGCGCTGAGAGAAGGCCCTGGAGAGGACAGCGCTGCGTCGACTCAAAGTAAGTTTTATGTACGTGTGTGTGCGTGCGTGTGCGTGTGTGTGTCCTGTTATGGCAATGCATATCACTGTTGGCTGCTTCAAAAGGCACCTGCCATGGTGCGTTTTCAGTTGGAGAGAAGCTTCTGCTGTTGGATGTAATATGTTGTATGCTCAAGTGCTTTGTGGATGTCGATAAATTGCTTTTATGTTATTTGTTGCTTGATGACTGATACTGAACACCGAAGCCGGTCATATTTGCTGTTAGATCATGATGATTGGTGTATGCCAGTGCTGCCCAGATAGAGTATAAGATGTTTGGCTCAGCTGCATCTTGTAGTGGTGTAAATAACAGGTGGTGATGCTGGCCACACAACACCACAGCTGACATGATTTCAACTGTTTTGTAAATATACCTTTGAATTTGTTGCTTTTTTAGATGAAATGATAGGGGAATTGGTTCATTTGGCTCCATTGGTGCTTTTGCTGTCTGACAGTAGCAGAGTTTAAACTAAACATGCTAAAACCAACTACAGTGACAGGTTTTTGAGACTGGAAATGGCGAGAATGCCCTGTCAGTTTGACAGACGCACACGCCGCTACCGCACCGAGGGAGCGTGCTCAGACAGATGCGGTCAATCATCCCAGCATTGACTGGTTAACACTTCTCTGTACACACACAGCATCAGCGTCAGTCATCGTGTAGACAAACCCATGTCGGATTACCTGTTCTCTCCCAAAGCACACAATGACACCATTGGTATCTTTGCACACTTGTTTTGGTCAGTGGCCCAGGCGGTGACATTCCATTGCAATTCAATTCAACTTTATTTATATAATACTGTTAGCATTAAGATACCAGATTGTTTAAACGAACCAGAGCAAGCCGGGGTGTTACATGCCCCAGGATCTGTCTACAACTCTGACTCTCGGTTGCAACTGTAAACACATCGATCTGTGTATGTTGATGTAAACTGAGCCATCAACTGTTACATTGAAATAAACCCAAATAATGTGTATACAGACACAGAGCTTCATGTACAGAGAAAATGCATTATTCATTCTTACTGATGATTGCGGGTTAGCAGGTGCCGAATTTAGGATAATTTACATATAAAAAGCTTTTCTTTTATCATGTACAGATGCGCGATGCCAGATCCATATAGCTGTATCATAAAATCTGAGAACAGCTGCAGTGAGGCAGATGTGACGATGACATTTGTGAAATTCAGGAAGGTTGCATTAATTTACCCACCGAGGACGTGATTTAAGTGACCGCGCTTCCGTTTAGTATGCAGCGGAGGCAATTCTGAGCGATGTGAAACCTCTTAAGTGTTACATGCTCTCATCTCCATACCTTTCATCCAGGTGCTTACTTCCCTCACTCTTCAATCTATCTCTGCATCTTCCTCCATCTATCTTTATCTCTTGTAAACTGGATCCTCTCTGGGGAGATGTATTGCTTTAGGTGGTACAAGAAACTATTTAATGCGTTCTTTTGTCTTCCTCTTGCTTCTCATCCGTAACTCTTTTTTGTTTTTGTTTTTTTACTTGAACGATGAGAGATCAGGTGATGCAGACATTTGCATTTCCCTCTATGGCTTTGCACTGAGCTCCAATAAAGCTTGAACAAAGCAACAAATTAACAGCAGAATCCTTCCTATTCACCGCCAGATAATGACAGATTAGCCTTGCACTTGTCCTTGTAGTCACGCCAGACAAAAAATCACTTCAAATCATTTTATTTATTTATTTATTTATTTTTTTCACACATACTGGAGAGAGGTTTAAAGCTTCAGCCTAATCAATCTATTTGATTAACAGTATTAGAAATTACCGGTAATCAAAATCGTAGTGGTCCTAGGCATTCACAGTCTGTTTCAGGACTAGTCTTTTCTTGGCCTGGAATCCTTCTTGGGTCTTGTTCGGATCAATGTGCCAAGCAAAATCCATCCATCCATCCATCCATCCATCCATCCATCTATTCATCCATCCATCCGGTAAAGCTCATGACCTCTAAAGATGTGAAGGGATAGAGATTACCTGAAGCGGGAAGTTTTTCTTTGGTGTGATAAGACAAACTGTTTCAAACTTAAACAAAGCCAACGAGACTGAGATTTTAGGTCTGAGGGGACAAACATCACGTCTGTCTCGTCTTTAGGCCACGTGCGTTATTACACAATCTCAGATCAGGCTTTACTTAGGGTTAGGGTTATTAGATTTATGCTCTCCACTCATACCCGCCATTTCACCATCTTATATTTAATAATAAATAGGCCAGAGGGTTTAATTGTAATTCTTCATGTTTTGAGATTAATAAGGGATAAATGCCAGGGTGTGTACTCAAAGGAATTTGAAAAACACAGACTCCATTCTCTTTGCTGTGGCTATGAGATGAGTCACGGAGAGTTTTGTGGTAGAGTGTCCTGCGTTGTCCTGTTTACCTTCTCTCTCACCTGTTGTTGTCTTTGTTGCTCCAGCTTCCAGCGTGTACACAAATGTTTAATCTGATCCTGCTGAAGCTTGACGATTGCATTGTTCACGTCTGTGCCGTCCTGTCACGACATGGCCATTAATCTCAGGGTCAAGGTGAAGTTATTTTGGGCTGTCCTTTACCTCAGAACAGTGTCACACGCATAGTCTTTTAAATCTTTCAATGTGAGAACTATAAAAATGCTTAACATTGCTGCCTGGTTGAACTTCCATCTATAAATCTTATTTCTACTTGATATATAGAAGACAGCACGAGTGATGTTAGGCAGAATCTCGCCTGTTAAGACATGCAGATGACACATCAGTGTTCCCCCACTTGTGCAAAAGCATCTTAACAATGTCTCAGAGTCAAATCCCGTCTCCTGCTGGCATTATCTTCAGAGGTTGGCTGGCTCACCTCCTGCTTGATCAACCTTTGCATCTCCCCTGTGTTTACTGTCCTGGGTAACAGAAGTTGCATTATCACTGTAGATCAGTCAACATTTGGGTACAGTTTTAAACAATATTTGCCTTGAAGATATTCAGTTTGTTATATTTTCAGTTTTTGTATCTTTTTTTTCTTTTTCATCTAATCTGTTCTAGTTTGGAGTTTTTTCCTCCTACTAGCATAGATATCAGACATCCTGATCTCAAAACTCAAGGTATTTGGTCCAAGCAGACATAGACTGCAGACAGGCCCTTGTGAAAAGAAGCAAATGATCAAGTCTGTTTAACAGCCACTTAAAATAGATTCTGGCTATATTTGCTGTTTTTGTATAACTCTTTAAGGTTGTCTTTTTCTGCTAGGGTAAGACATATGATACTCTTTCTTTTTATAAGACTTTGCATTGTGTAAGTCCACCGCCTAACTAAGCGGTACTTTTAACAACTGTGACTCAGGATGGAAAAATTCTGCTCTCATGTTAACCGTGGTTTTTTCTTTAGTAAGAACACAAGTTAGTCAGAATAATTACTCCTAAATTTGAGTAATGGCTGCATTTAAAGTGGAAATATGGGATAGATTTCTCTTTTTTCTTTTTAGTCTTTACACAGTTCAACAAGCACCCTTAAAGTTTGGTATACTAAATTTTCAGGCCAGTTTAAACCTTTTTTTTATGGTTCTTCTGATGGTTCTAGTTTACATCTTCTTCTTGTCTAGGGGAGATCTGGAGAATGTTCAAATGATCCCACCCCTAACTTTTTATTTATTTATTAGGGGGTTCAAATTATCCCTTATTTTGTCATTATCACAACATGTAAACTAACTAAATAAATGGAACAGAATAATGCTTAAACCAAAAAGATGACTCTGCAAGATAACTGTTTTTGCTTCTCCAAAGAAAGCAGACGCCCTGTCTGAATGTGCTTCTACAGCCAAAGGAAAGTAAAACTACTGGAAAGCTCATGCAGGCTGTCTGCCTGTACAGACTTTAACCTAATCCTTTGTTGGCTCGTAGACAGGCCAAAACATAAAAAATAACCTGGCAGATGACATTCAGTTTTTTTCTACAGACTTTTTTTTTTTCCAAATTTCATTCACATGGCCAGTCATAAAGATAGCACCATTGTTTTTTTTTTTTGTTTGTTTGTTTGTTTGTTTGTTTGTTTTGACATTCCTAAATAAGATGAACAGCACAGTCATTACAGAAACTCAATTTCAAGTTCTGGAACCAAGTCCAGGGCTCCCCAGATTTCTTATAATGACACAGTCTGGTATGAATGGTTAGCACCATGCAGGCTTGTTTACATGTTGCCATAGATACTCATTGCTTCTGGCTTTTGTTTGGGATAAATATGCGTGTGCACAATTTTTGTCCCCATTGAATGTTTTTCAAAATGTTTAAAAGGTTTTTTTTTTTTTTATTCTGAGGATGAGCAGCTGGAGGAGTACATCCATATCATTAGCTGATGAAATCATAAGGTTTGTGATTAATTGCTGCCAGTTAGGATTGTTTAACGATCTGGTGTGCAACCAGTATAAACAGTGTCTAATCAATGATTAATCTTACCACAAACAGGGAGGGAGTGTTTCCCAACA
>CAAE01014716.1:807028-837473 GCA_000180735.1 Tetraodon nigroviridis
GGGCCCAGATAGAATCAGGCACAAATGAGTCCATAAAGAAGCGATCAATTCCGAGTAACAAGAAATTAATCTTGGAGGCGAGGGGGGAAGATTGCTGTCGTCAGCCTCCTGAAAGAAGTTAAAAACATTGTCCAGACTTTTTCATTCCAGCGCTCCCCTTATGCCCATGAGGACCGAGTCGTATTCGCTGTGATCCACTCAGCAGATTCTGTCCCATTTTTCCATTGATTTTCCCCCCACCAGCAAAAGCCCTCCAATCTTACCTGCACCGAAGAAGAGCAAATTGAAAGCCCAACATGGTGTGAAAGTGCGGCCAGAGGTGTGATAGAAGGAGTGACACTGAAGCTGAATCCGAATGATTTACTTTTGTTCCCAAAATGATGGAGTAAATTAAAGGAAAAAGAAAAGTTCAATTCAAGCATATAACTGAAATTCTTATTGTTTGTGTAGGAAGAGTGCGGTGGCTGTATAAAAGCATCAAATTACATTGAGATACTAATTAAAGACCGTCCTGCATCCACCTTTTATTCTGCATTAATCTAAAAGAAAAAGCGATTAAAGAAAACTCCTATACTTAGATTTAATTCCCCCGCTGAGTGTAAAAGTGACTTAAAGAAGGTATAGGTTTCTTTTTTTTAGCATTTGACTTCAAAAATCCCCACTCGGAATCAAGAAAAATCAGTTGGAAACCGGAAATTTAAAAAAGTCTTGTACTTTTGACCCCGTGTCTGCAATGTTAAGTATACACGTTCAATCTCATTTCACACTGTCACTGCATCCAGCCTGTAACACAACCTGTTTGCATGGGCCGACTTGAGAAATTGCAGATCTCTGCGCTGTACGCGTACTTGTAATGTACATGCTCACATCGGTCCCTAGCACCTGAAGAGAGACAGAAACTGTGCAGGCTTCATCTGGAGATTTCTCTTTATGTTGATTGGCTGTAAGAGGAAACCTTTACATCATTGCATACCTCTCAGTTCTGAAACGATCCAACTTACATTCTCATAAGATTAAGCATGTCATATAGGAACAGAAGTGAATAAGTAACTGAGAATAAAAGATGACAAACGGGTGTTTTCCTTTACCAAAAAGTGCAACTGTTCATATGCTCAATGCAGAATTTAAAGATAATAGCACGGTCTCCCTCCCAGTTAACACGCAAAACGATCCATTTAAATCATTTAAATTCCATAATTGTAGATGAACTAACTTAAATGATCACCGTCAGTCAGTGACTCTGGGGCTAAAGCTTCTGGGCGACTGTCATGACACTAAAACAATGTCACAAGTCGAGTAATTGTTGTGTTAATGAAGCTGATGACCGAATATAACTCTGACCAAATTAACTTTTGTGCTACAAAGTTTGTGGGTGTTTAGTTGTTTTGGTTGTACCCAAAGACATATATTTAAACTTTGAATTATCATCGTATTTCTTTTCACTGCAGAAGCCTTGATGAAAGACCCTACTTTACAAGGGTACATGGTGGTCCTATTACTGGAATCTCCAGACAGGTTGGGACAGATCTACGTGCCCCCCCTGCGAATCCTTAAGGGCATGCAGCGGGTGTCCTTTGTTGAAATGCTTTTGAATGTTAAGCCAGAAAATTATGAAAAAAAGGAGAAAAAAACCTGAAAAAAATCGCCACGCTGCAGTAATTTCCCGTGCTTTTCATGACACTAGTTTGAGTCACGCTTAGGTGTGTGTGTGTGTGTGTGTGTGTGTGTGTGTGTGTGTGTGCGTGCGTGTGTTTGTGGTGCACATGGGATTCCCGAACTTTTGGCAGAAATAAAAGCTTTTTTTTTTTGTCTCAACAAAGAGTATCTTAAACTCTCATCTCGTTTCTCTCTCAGCTACACACCACACTTCCCAGTGCCAGTTACTGGCAGAACTATTGTGGTACTATTGCCTTTGTCTTTGCGCTTGAATTTTTTTTTTTTTTAAACTGTTTTGTGTGCGGTTGCTTTACTTTTTCTATTTGTCTAAACAGGACATGAATCTGGAATAAACTGTAACAAAATTGCTGCAGGGGAGTGGATTTTTCAGCCAGACAGGTTTGCACTTCCACAGTATCAAAAACAATGCCAGATGAGTGATAAGACAGGGACACTTAAGAGGAGCAATAGAAGGCATTATCATTCATCTCTGCCTAAGGGCGCTGACCTCCCAGCAGACTGCAGATTATGTATGAGTTGCATTAAGGGAAGACCATTTTACCTGGCCACCATCCGCCTGAAGATGGCTATTTTAACGGCCACTGTAGGATGAGGGCTGACACACACGACTAAAGATACACATGTCAGGAATGATTGAAGTGGTAATAAACCATTCTGTCCATTAACAGGCTGTGTTTTGCTATTAATGGAAGCAGAGATGGTGTTCCAGCTCCTCGGTGACTTTCGTGATCTCATATCGTCTGGATGAATTGGTAGGTGGGTGAAAATTGCAGCAACTGTGGGGATAAAAATACACAAGGGGGTGGTTTTGTGTTTAGTTGGGGGTAAGTCCCATCCATCTTTCCTGCTGACGTATAGCTATTGAACGAGATGGAGCCGGGATGCTAACAAACTCCACCAAACATCCTGTGTGTTGGTCCCCTGCCTTTTTTTAACGGTGATCTGTCTCTCTTGTGTCAAGCGGAGTTGGCCTGGGAGCGACTCCCAGGCCATGTTGACCCACCGAGATGTTTCCCTTCAGAAAACGCACACACATTCACAACAGCTCTACAGCACTGGATAAACACAATTAAATAGCCACACCCTCCAGTCCCATTCTTATCTTATCTCACCTTCTTTTCTTAACGCAGCCCTCTGAACACACATAGGCTCCAAGGTGGCCCACAAATCCTCACCTTTGTGGTGAAATTAAGTGATTTTCACTTAGAAAGATTGGATCCTAGCATGTTAGCTTGACTAAACTCAAAGTCACTTACAATCTGAAGGGTATAAATCTCCACCTGTCGTAGAGCAGGTTGTATGGAAGGTGACTCCTGTAAGCCGCGACATCAGCCTTTTGCATCTGATGACTTTGCCCTTGTGCTGCGATGTAAATGAGTGAAGTAGTAAGTACAAATGGCCCAACTCTTGGAAAACAGAGTGATTTTGTATGCATGTTTCTCTTCATCCTGGTAGTAAAGGTCGAAGGGCAGCGTCAATAATCACAGTCCTTTATGTAGCTGATGCACATTTTGTAATATGTCTGACTGTATATTTAATTCATTTCTCTGCATGAAAAGAAATGAGCTTTAGAAGACACAGCCTGTGGGACTGGTCAGACTGAGTAAAGCTGTTTCAGGTATGAATCAGCACACATCTGGATGCCTCTACAGTGGGCAGCCTGTTTTCAGGCTGTGAATGAGGAGGCCAATTTTATGTCACCCCCAGGTGCATGTTGCTTCAGCTATAAATGGATATCTCGATAATAAATCTATTCCTATTTATCTTTCATATTAATGCACATTTGAAAAGACGTACAGTTTTGTAGCTTTGCTTTTGCAGAAACTGTTTTCGCTTGTTTATTTATTTTTCCCGCACACATGGCCTCTTGAGATGACGTTGTCCCTTCTGTCTGCAGCTTTTCTTGATTACATTTACAGATCCAGATCTTTTAAGCAAACATAGAAAATTCTGGTAAACGCCAGGTATCCGTCTTACTTTACAGAAAGGTGAACAAAGCAGTCGTTCATAGCACAAGCGGTCACATCCTTGAACAAAATCAGGCAATCGCAAAGCCCAAGATTTGTCTAGATTTCGTTGTTGATCTGTCTTTCTTGCCAAATCAAATGCTCATTTTGAAAATGTCAGTGTCTGAAACGCTCCAGAGACGCAGTTGTTGGGGGTTCTAGTTTCTGTTCTGTCATGGTGCCAAGAGTCTCCCTGCTCAGGGCAATAGATTTTCAACAAAACTGAATGGAATGGAAATGGAAGTGAAGCTGTCAATTGTCTGAGAAAAGATTTTGTGTTCATCTGGACTTTTCAATTTTCTTCTTTTCAAAGCATGACCTTGACCATGTTG
Organism: Tetraodon nigroviridis; assembly: GCA_000180735.1. Lineage (NCBI taxonomy): Eukaryota > Metazoa > Chordata > Actinopteri > Tetraodontiformes > Tetraodontidae > Tetraodon > Tetraodon nigroviridis. Next base: position 811,044 of record CAAE01014716.1, read on the forward strand.
TGGACCATTGGCATGCCAATGGTCCACGAGGGCTATATCTTCGAGCTCTGCTCCAACATGGTCAGAACTGATGAAGCCTTTTGGATAAAAGGCGAAACGTTTTCCAAAAAAAGAAAATTGAAAAGTCCAGATGAACACAAAATCTTTTCTCGGATAACTATGACCTGGATGACTGAGAACCTACACAGACAAGCTGTCAATTGTGTTTGTTTGTTTTTTTTTCATTCGGGGGTTGTTTAGCTTCTGTAACATGGCTTCTGACTGAATTGTGATAAGAAATCATCTAAAATCCAGGTAGTAATTTTGTGTAACATTTGCTGTGCTGGCATCCAGGTGTCCGGTACAGTTAAGAAAAAAAAAAAAAAATCAGTCAGTACTATCTGCAATTTTATTCCAAATACACTAAAAGCTGACAGACACTTAGATGAGCATAATCCCTAAAAACAATAGAAAAACTGTAAAATGGTGTTAAAAAAGAAAAGAAAAGGGAAGGGAAAAAAAGCCTACTAGCAGGCTATCTGAAAGATCTCCTCAAAAGGCACTTTCCCAGAGTTCCTCTAAAAAATTAGCCAAGGGCACTTACCATATGGACTCATAATGAAATGTGTCTGGCCTACTCGAGCAGTTATTTACACTCTTTCATTTCTAGTCAGCCAAGGTGGACAGGAGTGTGGAGCCATTTAGTGTAATGTAACATTCTGTGCACCTCCATAGAAGTAGGACTCTTATCTGCCAGTGCCTTCTGCCATTTCCTTTGCCTTCAGGTGCTGTGGACACCAAGACAAAAAGGAGTGTAAATTACTGAGTTGATATCTCTTCTCCTTTTTCTTTCCTTTCTTTCTGCTGTCTCTACCTTAACATTTGTGCTCGACAGTAGACCTGGGTCCTAAAAGAACACATTAAAAATAGAAGTATCACAGTTTGTTAGCCTTTTTTTGACTCCTTGTGTGTTTTTTATCCCCCTTTCTCTGCTTCATTTTCCCCACCTCCTCCCTCCCTCCATTACAGCAACGGTTTAATCTGAGGCTTTAAAGGCACCGCTGTTGGATGCAGATGATGGTGAGTGGGTATTGAACAGTTCTGAGTGGGCCGAGTTGTCTCTGCCACTGCTGGGCTGTCTGCTGCAGCACTGTGTGGCCGGCTGGAGATAAAGCAGTTCTGCCTGTTTGTGCGAGAGACTAGCAATTAGGTCCCACACTGAATTTAGAGAGGAAAAAAAGTCGACATCAGCCACTGTTCCACCACAGTAGCTCTGAAGCAAAGGCAGGATAGAGGGACAGAGAGAGAAAGAGAGGGGGAGAGGGAGAGGGAGAGGCAGCAGAGTAAAGGGATTAAGAGTGGGAGACGATTGGATTCTGGAGATTGACAAGAGGCAGTAGATGATAAATAATTCTTATTACCGCGGGTGAACCAAAAGACCAAAAATGATTTGCTGTTTCTAGCCAACGCTGAGATAAAACATGTCTACATGGAAATGGGAATTAATGACCTAAATGACTTCAATCCAAAAAATCTTGTCTTTTCTGCTGTAGAGTGTGGAGCTGCCAAGGAAACCTGCCATGTTTCTTGTGGACATAAATATATTTATGGCTATAGTTGAGGTTAAGAACACAACCACGGAATGATGTCAATGGCCTGTGGCGTCAATGGCTGTACAGCTGCGCGTGTGTCAGTGACTTACTCACCTCTCCATTACAACCCCTACTCTGTGCAACTTCACTGGAGAAACTTGTGATCAGAAGATAGAAATAATGGCTTGCTATGCTCTTATGGTTCCTATTATCTTGGCAAACCATAATCTTATTTCAGGCACAGGTTGCCACTAATTTGATGTTGACTGCATTCAAAGTCTATGTCAGGAAGCCACTTCTCAGAATTAAAGATGAGTTTTAGATTTTCGGTTTCTGATCTTTATTGTCTCGGACAGGTAGTTATGCCCTGGCCTTGACTTTGTCTGTGCAGGCAAGTTTGTTATGTCTACGTGATGGTTTCCGAACTTGGGTCACTGACCTCCATTATTTTGGCATCACTTTGAAAAGTAAAATAAAAATGATGGTTTATTAGCTTCGGAGGAATACGTTGAAAAGCTCTTGAAGGTCAATTCTCAGGTTGGAGAGGGCTTTCATACCTCTCTGTTTCATCACGGTGATGGTGCAGGTATGCCTCGGTTCTATTACCTACATGGGTCTGGGGCCTGTTCTGTCTGAATGGATTGCTGGAATTAAATTGAAAAAAAATTCATATCAATGCCTAAACTTAACTTGGAGTGCAAAAAATAAACAAGAACAGCACCTAGACTTCCATCTAGCAACTAATTTCCTTACTTATAGTGACTTACACCTAAAACAACCTTGTGCATGTTCATGTAGGGGAAGCAGGTGTTTCGGCATCCTCTCTTTCTTTAATGGAGGTTGTTGAACTGTCCTTCCCCCCTGCCCTTGCTCTCCTTCTCGTTCTCCCTTACCCAGCTGCCCATAAGCAGGAGGGTAGCCATACTGGTCACGCTCAAGGTTTCATTCTGTCAAAAATTATTAATTAGCATAAGAAGTTGATGCCACATTACTTTTCTTTTAGTTTATTTTATCATTTTGCTTAACAAAGACACATTTAGGGAAATATTCTGGAAAATATTCGTTATATAGAATATCTTTATTTATCCCACAACGGGGAAATTGTACTGTTCCAGCAGCAGCAGCAATACAGTAATATTAGAAAAATATTTACAGGAAAAATAGGCATAGAATTAGAAGAGAAATGGAAGAATAGGAAAAATAAATATATAACAAACTCTATATATACATCATAAAATAGAATACAAAATAAGATATTAACATATACACTGGTACTGTACATAGGTTATTTAAAAGGTAGATTGGGCAGTCCTGGCGTGGTACCTAGGATGCTGATGGCTGAGAAGTATTTAAATATGGGCCATCTAAGCTCTGCAATAATAAACACAGTCCTGACCTGCGCAGTTCTGACCTGCGAAGGAAAGCGCAGCTACATTATGCAAAGTGAAGTTAATCTCACTTACCTCGGCCCCACAGAGAGGCTTAAGATGGCTCATCACATTTGTGCTTTCTCAGAACTAAATGTCTGCATAGGCCTGGACTGGTAACATGCCATCTGTCCCTTCTTTTTTACTTTTTTTCATCATCTTCACTTATTTGACTAGCAGCTTTCTTGTAAATTATATGTGATTAGATTACTTTGTTACTTCTTTTGTGTGCTGTTGGGGGAAATCATGCCGTTTGCATCTCCAGAGTAAAGACAAAGGCTTTTTCTCTTAGTGAAATTGGAGATCTCCAAGGAAGCATTTGGCAACCTAGATGTGACTTGGCCAGACCATCTTTAGATGACAAATGCCAATAAGGCAGGCCTTCTGCAGGTCTCCTGGCATGAGTAGACAAACTCGATACATTCCCTTTCCAGTCTCTTTCTCTCTTACCCTCTTCGGCTCTGTCAGTCTTCCTTTCCCTGCCACTCTGTCTTCCCCAGGTCTCTCATTTGTTCCTCACCCTCGCGGATGGCTGCTGAGAGGGGCAGACAGGATCCGCTTCCTGTCAGCCAGCAGCGGACGTGCCTGGCGAGGCTCTGCTTTCAGCCGAGGTGTTAAACAAAGAGTCATTCGGTCCAGGAGCTGGAGGACAAGCTGTAAGTCTGCCTGCACTCAGAGTCACACTTCTCCCTTCTGGGACGATATGTTGGCACTTGCCAGTTTTTCCACTACTGGAAAAGAAAAAGATGAAAATCTCTAAATAGGTTTAACATTAATTTCCCATCTGTGTAGATTTTCCCTAATCAGAGAGGTAAAATAGGATCAAATACAACCACCATTCATGGTTTGATACGTGCGTGCTTGTTTGGGACGGGGGAGGGGTCGAGGTGCAGGGCAAACATCAGTAGATCTTTTCTCGGACACAATCTCATCATCTATTGTAACCGCCGTCAGGCAGATGGTGCCTGACACTGGCTCGTCGTTTAAAAGGCACATCCACTCACACTCGTTCAAGTACACACACTCCCTGTCTGCTCACTAAAACATCATATATCATTTCATTACCAGTCTTTGGCTTTGGACAATAACATCCGCTGGGGTAATAACAGCATGCTTTCCCTGAACATTTCATCACAGATATCAGTCTGTCCTGCTGGGCAGCATCATCACCGCTTTCAATCAAATAACATCTGATACTTTTGATTAAATTTGAATTAAATTTCTTCTGGCTAAAATCATTGGGGGGAGAGGAGCCATGTGTTTTGCATTTATAGAAGCGGCTAACAGTCTATAAATGTCCACTACATTTTACACAAACGTATATGTGGCCACTCAAAGCCCTTTGCAGTACTTTACACTCACATTCTTGCATTAATGGTGATGGTGGATTTAGTAAAAATCATTCATGCATTAAGGCACAAGCTATTTTGGGGTTCAGGAACACTTCAAATTCCATGTAATATGCAGGGGATCAAGCCAACCTTTGCGACACTTGGGCAACCAGTCTACCAGCTGAGCTACAGACACCACAGGAATTCACATTTTTACCAATAAACCGAACCCTTTGGCATTTTATAGTCGTTGTGAAGTGAACCCTTTGATTTATTAACTGTAACCTAAGACAACGGAAATGTAATCCTTTGATACTGAATTTTCCTGGCTTTTTAAAATTCTGTCTATGGAATTGTAGCTCCATCTGTATCAGCGCATCTGCATATTTGTCAGTATGCTAGGAAAGGCTTGTTGACTAGATTAATGGTAGATCAACACGGCCGACATTGACAGTGGCTCAGAAAGACAATTCAGATGCTTTATTCACGCCAGCACAAGAATAAGACCTGTATGTCCAATTTCTAAAAGCAGAGGTCTGACAGAGCAGACTGGATCCTAAGATGACCTGGGATAAAACAACACCAAAAAGCAAGTTGAGACTGTTGGGATGGGGAACCAAGTGGCGATGAAAATGTACAGGAACATTGCTGCCAAGGGAAAAAGAAGTTCCAAAGTCCTGGTGGACGGTAGACCTAAGAGTGGTTGAGAACAACAGACTCAAGGTGTGATGGGACTTTACGTTCCAGACAGACAAGTTACTCTTGGCAAACGATGCAGACATAGTTGTGGCTGACAGGGAGCAGATGAGGGCACACGATAGATATGATCATCCACACAGACAGTAACATCAGGAAAAGGGAGTAGAGAAGGAAAAGAAATACCAGGGGTTGAAGAAATAAATGGAGCAGATGTGGGAGGTGAAAGCCAAAAACGGTCCCTGTGGTAATTAGGTGCATTAGGGGCTGTGACCCCCGGTCTGGGGGAATGATTCCAGCAGGACCCTCTGAGCTCTGTCCAGAAGAATGCTGTCATGGTTACACTGAAGACACTGTGCAGAACCCTCTCAAATCTCCGGCCTGTGGTACACACAGAGGACAACACGAATCAACCAAGGGGAGTTTTGTTTATTTTTCATCCATGTGAAGCACTTATATCCAAATCTATAGTTTTGAAATCCTTTTTTGTAATGGTGATGGAGGACTCCTAACATATTCAGCTGAATCCCACATTAAATGGGAACATCATAATGCTGCCAATCATATTACTAATGTGGTGGGTAATTAAGTCTTATATCACATACTTTCTGAAAGCCCTGAGGTCTTGTGATGGACTGTTACCATCACATGATTGATTAGCATGGTTTCACTTCATTAATACTATCTTATATTGTTAAAACCAGAATTAAAACTCATCAGAAAGTCACACTGATCCCATTTAGCCAATTACAGAAGAGGAAAAGGTTGTGGAACAGTCTCGCTGTTGGACCGATGTGTGACAGTGCATCTTTCTTCACACCTCTGTGTATACAGTACAAGCTTGACTGAGCACAGCCATGCATGTGCCCCTACATGCAAGCGCAGATGGTTGCTCGCACACCTTCATCATTTTCACCACTTCCTCCACCCCTGCTTTGACAATATAACTGTCACACACGGAAGCAAATCATCATCAAAGTGACTTAATGGTCCGAGCATTTAACAAAGGAACGGCACCAACATGTCAGCGATCTAACAGGTCACGCTGCCATAACTGTTTACAGACCAACGCCTGCACAGCTGCCTCTTTTACAGTCTTCTGTCATCACTACCTCCAGCGACACAGAGGTGGCGCCATCAGCAACTGAAGACTCTTATCTCCTTGCTTTTAAAGGCCGAACAAAACAGTTAGAGGACAAAGCCCAGCAGTGTAATTCCTCTGAACGAGCCAGCATTCCGCAAGGACAATCATGCTTTACACGCACGTCAAGCACCACTTTACGTACTGTGCAATAAGAATCTATTTTATACCAACCCCTGCTGCATGGCTTATGATTTGCAGATCCTTTTTTGTTCGGGACCTTAGGAAGACTGCTATTAAATCTCCCCTTTCCAGGTATCATATGTAACATAATAAACAGACCCTTCCCGATGTTCCGCCTCAGCACACCAGCATATTCCTTTCGGGTACTAGAAACTTATTTACTCTTTGTACGACTGAGGCTGACACTGTAGTGAAGCAACTGAATTTGATCCCTTTCCAATCTAATGTCCAAGTGTCCACATTACTAACTTTTATTCTTTGTAGCTATTTTTTTTTTCCTGAAATGCATACTTGGGCCTCTCTTTCTAGGATAAAAGAGGTAATAAAGTGCAGTCTGCTGATGTATAGATTTCACTTGAGTTTTTAGTGAAGCAGTAAATGAATGAAAATAAAAGAAGCAAAAAAAAAATGTTGAACTCATCTAATAATGAAGCATAATGAGGCTACTTAAATTACTGACACAGCTGTCATAATTGTACATACTAGCAACCAAAAACACAAACTTCTCTATTTTTAGTCGATGTTTCATATCTATGTTGCAAATGTGTTTATGCATTGAGTCGATTGTAAATAACTTCACTCTGTGGTTGTGGAATGAGCTTATAAAACCGAAACTATTAGAATCAGGAAAATCCCAGAAAGGCAATTACTGGAAGGAGTAATGGATCGGTACTCTTTCTTGACGCAGTGTTTGGTGCACATCAATAGCAGAGTTGTAGAGGTTGGAACACAAATTGCAAAACTTCTATAACACATTTGTCTATAATAGGAACCTCATTTTAGATTAAAATATACAGCCAACTTTTGCACCAGACCTCCATTTACAGTTGGATGGTTTGTTGTATGGTTGATCCATGACTTGTTTTCTCTGCTTCTATGTGCACCTGACTCTTGGTTTCCACGTGACTTTGATCCATGGGTGCATACAGAACCATTTTACGTGCTGCTGTGGAAAACTTCCATTTTGCCGTACAGCCATTTAAAATAATTGGCTTTACAGCACATCCGTGCCATTGTCATGTCCGCTCTGAAGAGAGCTTTATGACAGGTGCCCTAACAATGTGGCTTCATCACTTTCTCTTTCTCTTCTTCTCTCACTTTCTCTCTTTCTGTCTCTCTCTCTCTTACACACACACATGCACACACACACACACGCGCTTTTTTCTCTTCCCCTTTGTTTCTTTCATTCTGTGTGTGCCTGGTGGTTTTACTCGCCAAGCTTGCGCCACACAGCAGATGGACAGTCTGAATAAATAAATGCATGGCATTAATTCTCTCTTTCTTTCCCTTCTCTTTGACTGTCGGCGGCTACATGAAGGCTAAGTCATGAGCTGACGCTGCCTTCAGACTCCTTTTTGTCTAGCTTGGCAGCAGAACAGATTCAATCTTGTCTGAAGGTCAAAAAGTTAAAAAGCCCTGAGTTGCCTCCTGTTTCTCCCTCCATGTGATAACAAGAATAGACAAAGAAAGGAGAGGAAAAACAAAACAAAACATATTCAACTGGAGGAAATCGATGGGCATGTAAACGCGACCTTATTTTCCTAGCCACGTGTGCAGACACCCGCCAAGGAGAACTGTTCATTTCTGGAGTACAAAAGCAGATAGCTTAATACAAAACATTCAGCATTACAGGATTGAGGAAAAGATGACAACACTTTAAAGCAGTTTGCTTTTACAAATGAATTTGCGGAGTGATATGTCAATCTTTATTTTGAAAATCAAACATGGAATAATTTAGCAGCTGTTTAGTCCACAAAGCTTGTATATTTACTCTGTGATTCATGGGTGTTTGGGGGTGTAATGCAAACCAAAGCAAATTGCCAGGTGCTTCTGCTCAGGCTGCAGTAGTCTTTAAACAGTGGCATTGGACTTGCTGAGAGACAGGTATGCACTCTTTAGATGGCGGTCCACCTGCTGTCGTTTAAAGACGGCGTATCAGGTCTCTGAACTATCAACAGCTCCAGCTGAATGCATGGGAGCACCATGGAAGGCCACGTCATGGGTTTGCATACTGTTTCTTTTTCATAAGCTCTGCTACCTAATTGTGCATATAGCAACTGGGTGGAAACCACCTCGGAGTCTTTCTATCTTCCATCTTTGTTTCCGGTTGAATGGCAAACTTGTTTTCTTTCCCTCTGAAGTGTCTGTGACCCCAAGTCATTCCAAAACCCTCATCGCTGAAACTCTACTCACTCACACTGATAAAATATAGCAGTGGGTATGAAACTGAGGCAAACGCGTGTCTGATCTTCTGAGGCCGTCATTGTGGATTGCAGTGACATTTACCGTTCAATTGCAGAGGTTCCGAGATAAACTGGAGCTTTAGTCGGAACAGGCTGACTTAGCAGTGGACAACCAAATCCTGGAGGATTACTGAAGTGTGTGTATGTGCCCTGGGAGCACTGGTCAGATTAACATTCCAGTGGGAATTTTAACACTCTGGGTGACAAATTTGCAACACTGGTCTCCCTTATGTTTCTCCCCCGTGTTAAGTTAGGACCCAAGTTTGGAGGAGGTCATCTGGAAAAAGCAGAACAAAATCCTTTTTTTCTCCCAGAGCCCCCGTCAGCCCCATTGAAAGAGGGTGCATTTGTAATAGTAGCAGCAAAAAAGTGCAGCAGGAAGAACTGTCCTTTTATTAAATCTCTTGGCTCCATAGTGGCTTAAACATCTTTAATAGAGAGGTTACCTGACATTATTGTGGATGCCGAATATGTGATGATTTGTTGGAATGTATATAAGTGCAATTTTATATCATTTTTTAAAGAAGGTGACATGTCCAGGCCCAGTCTTATCCTTAATTTGCTGTGAGCAATTTTTGACAGAAATTAGTTGTTACTTTCGAAACCTGGGTTTTGTGTGGGAATGGGGAGGTAGAAAGTGTGGTAACAGGGCCAAAAAAGAAGCTCTCCCCGGTGTTTTGCTACAGTGGGCCAAAGCTAGTTGCACTTCAGAGATTTCAGAGTTCTAGAGTACTAGTCCATATATCTAGAAAAACAAACAGAAATACCATGAGGCAGAGAACTGGGACACGATTACAACTGAATAAAGACAAAAGTTGAGTTAACACTCTTGGAGGACAGCTGAGATTCCCCCCCCAAAAAAAACAAAAAAAACTTTAATCAGCAAAGACAGGCCTACAGCAGAGCAACCAGCTGAGCAATCTGCTCTCTAAACTCCTTCTGTTCATGTGACCCTGCAAGGTAAAATGACCTTGTGATATTTCCAGTGATGTGCTCATCTCTCCTGCGGAATGGCTGTCTACAGTTAGCTGTGTCAGCCTGGTTAAGTGGAGAGAGGCGAAGGATATCTGTGTTCCTCTCCCACAGCTTATCTGTTAGCAGCTCTTGTGTGAGTCAGGGCAGGGCAGGCGTGGGAGGAAAGACACCACTGTGTCATCTGCCCCACACCGGAAAAGCCAGGTATCTAAATAAAGTCCAGAGTGAAGCAACGGGACAGATAAGCACTCCCTCCCTTCTACAAACACGCATGTACACACACACACACACACACACACACACACACACACACACACACACACACACATTAAAGTGGCATACAAGTAAACGCCCAACACAGATGCCTTCTGAGGCACCATTAAGGCCCCCCTACCCCCAAAAAAATTTATTTTTTTTAATAGGCACGGTTTTTACCTGACCATGACAGCATGCTCCTCTGAGCATGCACTGAGCAAATATTTCCTCATGAAAATTGAAAAGGGGGTTGTTATTTTCAGAACTGCCAGGCCAGGAGATAATAGGCAGGGACAACACATGCACGTACACACAGACACACACCTTCACCCGCAAGCATCATCCTAATGGAACGCAATTGTTGCTTCGTTTTTCTAGGCGAGCTCCTCCAGCTGCTGGAGTGGTAACAAACAGTCAGCAGCAGATAGGAGTCCGAGAGCGCACATGTGTCAGATAATATCTGAGCTATTCATAACACACTGTTTTCACAACAAGGAGTGAGACAAAGCTGGCCACAAGACAGGCGCTGGAGTCAGGCTGCTGAATGTCTGTCCACAGCAGAGCGAGTAGAAGAAAAGGCGAATACATCTGGATGTATACTTTCCTTGCATTCTAGGGAAAATCAGGGTCATCTAATACGCTGCTCTCCTTTCTGATTTGATTTACAGAAGTGATATAGATTTTTATTTTTGTCGTAATCCATCTCCCTTGGGTTTCTGGTGTCAAAAACGGCATACAACGGTAACACATCTGCACAGATATAAAGGTCCAAAGTTAGTAGTTGTTCATCTGGACTGATGAAGAAATTCATTTAAATTAGCAAATAAATAAATAAATAAATAAAAAATTGGTAAACCTCAGCTCAAAGGTTTGATTTCCAGCGTGAGGTGAATACACTTTTTCAATACAGATCAGCTTTGGAAATAGAATTCATACGCTGAATCTATAATAACTCATGCAAATCTACCATGACTCTAGGAGCTCATAGAGCCCAGAATCCATCCAATTTCAGGATGCATCGAAGTTCAACGTCTCTCTAAGTTCAACTTTAATATGTTTTTAACCTTCTGGATGACCCAGTTAGTTGTGAAAGAAGGCAAACAGGTGAGCCCCGTGATAATTCCTTTCAAAGGATGGTTAAGAAACTCCACAAACTGAAGGGCCACTCCCTTAGCCAGGGCATTAAAGGCTTCTTTATTTTGCAGGCCCGAAGTGGGCACACACACACATGCGTACACACATGCACACACCTGTCCAAACAGGGGCCGTGTTGGAACAGTTTTTTACGCGAATCATACATGATATTCATTTTCTGGCTCAGCAGGTAAACTAAAGATATGCAAACAAAGATAAATTATTAGGGGGTTTTTTGTTTGTTTTTGTTTTTTTTCTTTACCAATTTTATCTTGAAGGAATTATTTGCAAATAATAATTTCTACTGGCTAAAAACTGTTGTTGTTTCTCAGTTTTAATCATCTATTTTTTTAAATAAATAATGTAGTTGTAGGCAATATTGCAGACTCTCGTACCAAATATAAATAGTTTTACAAATACTTTTTTTTTTCAGTCTATATTTGCAGATAATTTTCAATATTCCTCTTTTTGTGCTCAGGTGGAAACTGACTCCAACATGTCAACATTTCTGAGTCAGGAACATGAAGGCTGGGCCAAATAAAAAACTTTGTCCTTTTAATAAAAAAACAGCAGAAGCAATGATATGACATCAGTGAATAAATAAAATAAGGGCAGTAAGATTCCTATTTGTGTTTTAGATTGAATAAAACACATCTCTACAAGCCACAGGTAATGTTTGTTATTTGATGGCGAGCTAGCCTTGATTATCAACAGCACTTGAGCTCCCATCATTATTACGCAAACACTGCTATTAATTTACGTGACAACCCATTCATCAGCAGTGCCATGAGAAGATAAATGAAGGTCTCCGGAGACCCAGGTGGAGGATGTCAGTGTGAATTTGAGTCAATGATGGATTCGCTGAAACAGACGCGGGGCTGAAAAATGCAGCAGCCTGGCTGTCACATATTCATAGCTGAGGTTTGAGTTTGGTTTCGTTTTTTTTTCCTTTCTTTTTGTTGAACTCAACAAGTGTTGGGTGCCTCATTACTCAATGTGAGAAAGCTGACATAGCTTTTTGCTCTAAAAGGATTAATACGGGTAGAGGCTTTTGACATATGTTGATTTGATTGAGAAAGAAATTAAATGCAAACTGGCTTTTTTTTTTTTGCATTTCTATAGATTTCTAAGAGGCAATAAAGCAGGTTTTGCCTTATTGCCACACAAACAAAAAAATGCCTCTCCCAGATATGATTAGCTCGGTAGCTCTTTAAATTTGTTGTATTTTAAGTATTTCCAAAAGGTCACTTTGTGTGTATGTGTGAAGGAATGTCATGTGACTGGCTCTAAAATGACTTTTGTGCAGCGCCACCTCTTCCAGAGGGAAAGCTTTCTGTCTGCTGCCTCCTGCGGGTAAGCTTTTTAAACCTTAACAACCACCAAAATGTCAATCACTCCTCTGACTGATAACTCAACACTTTCTCCACCTCATCAGGAGCACACGTGTAATGGAAGACCTGAAAATTATATAAAGGTTAACTTGGGGACTATGTCACAAAGTCTGACGGCAGGAGACTTTCAAGGGCTTTATGTGAGCTGGCCTCTACCTCCAGGGAGATTCATGGCTTAAAACCCTGCAGATTTTAGTATGTGGTTTGTGCACAGCCACTCCTGTTTGTGGGATTGGACCTGCTACAACTGCAGATACATGAGCATTTTGTAACGTGCCTTCTTGTGTGTTGCTGATTTTATTTATTTATTTTTGTCTTATGGTGCAACTACTGTGTAAAATTTGTTAACAGGTTGTTGCTTGTTGGACGTTCAATTCCAAATGAAAATCACAGATGTCATTGTGGTCACGCATACTCGCGTCAGCCAGCATCCTATTTTTTCCTCCACTTATTTGAAAATATCCTGATAATAAGGTTTAAATTCTGCTCTTTTAATTGACACTACACTGTCAATATGATACAACGTGCATAGGTTTTAAAGGTTTTAAAGCCAAGAGTAGTTTGATGAGCCGAGCCAAATCATCCAGTGCCCTGGCCAGCCTTCAGTGATGATAAAATGATACATTGGAAAATCTCAGATTGACTGCCAGTCGAAAATTAATTTTTGGACAAACAGGCGGTCTTAAAATTATCTATAGCTGTATGTGTCACAACGATAATATATACATTTGGGAACTGAATTTTGCACATTTCGTGCAGGGATATTCATTTTAGCTGAAAGAATTTCAAAGTTTGATGAATTTTTGATGCCCTTATCCCAACTGTACTCTAAAAGTAGCCTATATAAAGCCTTGTCTACTCACACATACATTATTGATGCACCAGACATGGTATTAGCTACAGGGCACGGCTCACAAACCTCAACAAGCGACAGTAGACATTTCTTGTCACACCATTCTGTAAACTTTATTACATTTATTTATTTAGCAGACTTGGCAGTTTCATAAAATTGCAGATACTGGATATGCAGTCACTAACCTCACAGTACGGGTATAATCACTTTAGCGTTATTGATTACTCATACCTCAAAGGTGCCAGTACACGGAAAAAGACCTTAATTGTCAAAGATGAAGTCATTCATTTACCTTACCCTGCCAGAAGCTACAAAACCATCCATCTATACTGTTTTCCTGTTATTCTGCAATAGATCACATAATCATCAGCTGTGTCTCTAAGTTCTGTTCATTAACCTCATTTTCATTGACATGCATTTAGTCATACATGTTTATGGCCTTTGGATTTTAAAGGTCATTGGAAAATCTAAGAAATGCCCCTCTCTGACAAATAAAACCTCCTAATGTCCAGACCCATCACAACCTCCTGCGAGTTTTATGCCGTAATAAAACATGTTTACATCCCTTTTGCTTGTTTGGACACGAAGGGCAGAAGGGTGAAAAGGTTATCACAGAGTCGCCATCAAGCCCCAGCCTTCAAAGGACTCGACATTTTATTTTCTTGCCTGAGGCCACTTTTGATTTATTACATGTTCACTGTTTTCAATCCTTGGTAGAAGTAATGTTTTGGACTGAAAGGTTGACCACAGAGCCGGTGTTTGTGAGAAATCAGAGGATTTGGTTTGCCCTCCTGAAACTGCTTTGAAGGATTTATTACAAAGATCAATACGTGGATTTGGACAGGAATCAAACAGACCTTGACCTCTTTCCAGACTCTGAATAGAAGAACTGCACGTTGGTGTGGCAGAAACACTGAGAATCTGAAAAGATTAGAAATGATCTTTTGGCCTGTTGCTGTTGGTTAAACTTGGCTTAACACCTCTCTCTCTTGTTGACCTTTAATTTCAAAATCTCCTCTCTTTTAGATGGCTTGTGTGTTTCTTTCATTCATTCATCTTCTTTTTTTTCTTTTCCTTTGGCTTCCATTAGCTTTTCTTCCAAGTTTCACATCGTTGCATTCAACAAATAGTCAAGCCTCCATTTTTTGAGGGGCCCCTCTATAAAACAGACTTTTTAAGCAGAGTGCAAAGTTTCTGCTGCATGACTGGACTGATCTGTAGTGACACAAGGGAATTCTTTCAATGTTGAATTAGTTAACAATGCGCAGGTCACAGCCAACAAGTCACACCGTTTTATTGTTTTTGAAAGGCATGCCGGGCTTTAACACAAGAGGTGGTTACTTTATATTTGGCCTTCTAGAATCTGAAATTGGAGCGTTTCATGTTTATGAGAACAAGACGAGGCTGGTTATTGTGAGTGGGCAGGTATTGTCACTCGCTCTTCCAAAAGCATTTATCAGGTTTTTAATTAATGGATTGAGTTAGCAATCCATCAAACCAAGACCGCAATGCAATAAGTGATTACCTTAGCTTAGAATGTACCCTCAAGTGTATGACTTGTGCGTTGTTCAATTATGTTAGTGTAATTCAGTTCAATTTAAGGTTGTTTATTTGTTTGTTTGTTTTTAAGAATAAATGATCCACCTGGCATTTGAATCAGAGGCTGTGCAGTAATGTCTCCCAACCAATCATGTATGCTAATATAAGGATGATAGCAAACTGATTTTGTGCATTGATGAGAATCACCACTCTCTGCCCGACTGCTCTCAGAGATCCTTGCACTGATACGACATGTTTTAATTTGTTCTTTTCCTAAAAGGTAGCCTTTGGGACATTCCTGTATCGGAGGCCCAGCAGACATCCTTATTATAGACAGAGGAGCAGAAAATGACAAGCCCTGTCATCTTCAGTGTATTATTGCATTGATACATACTGGAATCTGCCCTCTCACTGGCTCCCTCACCCTGTGTTTGGGTTGACAACATATATGACTAACAACTGCAAGGCCATCTTTAGTGAACAGAAGACCTGAAGCTATAATGGTCTTTAGTTAAAAAAAAAGGTTTTTTTCTTTTACCTATACAATATTTTTACGCCAAAAGTTAGCTCGCCAAGCCCATCATCCCCACCTACCTTCTTCCTCTGTTTGCCCCCTTTCTTTCCTCTCCCCCACTTTGACAGTGCTCATCTTTCTTTCCTTGTGCACACTGGTGTCTTCTTCAGGTGATTGATGCAACCCCCCCAACAAACACACACACACACACACACACACACACACACACACACACACACACACACACACACACCCCTCCACCCAGCGTCTGGGTTTGGACACTAAAATTACCCCAAGCTGCAAAGAAATAGGAACTTAAAAATAGCATTTGCACTATTTTTTTCTTTCTCTTTAGGTTAATGGTTGACCCCCTTTGACCCTGCTTTAGCCAGACTGTCCCTCTTCCTTTGCTCATATATTAACCCCCTCTCCTCCCCCCGTGTACCAGGAGTGGAAGTGCAGGGTTATTGATGGTATTCCTGCAGAACCTCTGGTATTTTCACACATGCACACACACTTGCGCCATTTCCCGTCAATAGGCATCATCTCTCTTCTGCCTCCTCTCTGATGGCTGCTGCATGAAAAATATCGTCCACAAGCCAGAATGAGGTCAGGAACCTAATGGTAAGGCATATTGCGCAGTTAGTTTTGTCTGCAAATGGCCCATCAATAATGAAAGATCACACATAGGCACATATGACATTGAGCATGTTTTTTTTTTCTTAATTTTAACCTGCTCTGTGACTTTACCAATATGCGGAGACATGCAGAGATAATTAGTTTCAGAGACAAATGGAAAAAAAAAAAAAAAAAAATCAAAGGTAAATAAGATAACCTTGCTGTTTGTTATGTGTTGTGGAATCAGCCAAAAGATTCCCCTGTGTTCAACACTTGACAAATTAAACTTTGTTCTTGCAGTTAAAGTGATGAAAAACCCTTGGCTCCACCGGGGTCTCTTTGACCTCCAGTGGCGGCACATGAGCTACACGCCTCGTCATCAAAGTTTGCTTCGGCCCAAAGAGCTGCAGTTAACCTCTGACCCCTAACCTCGGCTTCCCCTCTCTAAAGTGGCTGCCCCTAAGTTTGGGAGACTGACAGCTTTCTAGAAAAAGCCAGAGGAGTTCTGGGTCACAGATTTCTGTGATGTGAAGGGGGGAGGAGGTGGTGAACTGGGCTGGGTTAGGCTAAAAAGTCTTAATTGTGCCCCCCTGGCAGTCTCCAGGGGTCTTCTTTTATGGCTTCCAATCTTAAATATTTACACACTAACAAGTGACATCACCACACGTTTGTCCATTTGCTCATTTGTTTTTGATTAGAGAGCTCTTGTTCCTGACTCAAAAGGCCACTTCGTGCAGCCTTACCAGCTCCTAAACCCCTTTCACCCAACATGTGCAGGAACCCACACATTCCTCATTTTATCACCTCTTTAGCTATTTACTGTGGAGGTCTTTGCATGGTAGAATTGTGAAAATCTATCTTAATTACTGAGCTAACCTTTCTTTGAATGTAAACCTTCTGGCTATACAAAACACTAACGTAAACAAACTTCAATTACATAATATAGCCGAGGCATCAATAAAGGCAGCATGCTAATCACAACCAGGAAGCCAGGGATGTGAAGGGGTTCTGTTGTCCGAAACGAATTATTGCTCTTGATTCAAAACCTTTGCATGCTAAATATACACATTTTAAGTGATGTTTTTTAATGTTTTTTTTAAGTTGAGTAAATGGAAAGCGTGTTACCAGCTTAACTGTCACAGGAAGCACAATGACAGATCAATGCAAATTAGGAACAGAAAGGAGGGAGCGGGTTCAGTTTTCTGTTTGTCTGGGCAGTAAGTCGGGGCTGGGTAATCCATATGTGTCTTAGTGTGTTGTTTTCTGTCAGTCTATGCGAGCCAAGCTCTGCAGTGACTGAATATAATGAGGCAGCAACACAGCTCACCTGTCCAGCTGCCAGCAAGAGGTCACATGCAGGTGAAGACCATAATTTCTCCTCTGACACGAGCTGAAAAACACACAAGCAGACCTACATTAATGCACCTTAACTGCATACTAATGAAATAAGTTTGCAAAAATTAGAATCATAGGTACTGTACAGCCCGCTTAAGTTCTCTGCTCATCACATTTTTCTCTTTTATGGTTTTGATGTAACACAAAAGTTTGCATAAATCCGATTATTCCGTCCCACTTTCTCTCTTTTTGATGAGGCCTGTCAAAAGTGGTGTCTTAAGAATCATGTTTTCACCTTTCTGTCCTTGGAGACTTCCAAATCCTCCCTGAGGCATTGCCAGAATGACAGGCTCAGAATTTTCTTTGCCTTAAGAAGTACATCCAACCGTTTGATGCTTTTTTTTTTTTTTAATAAAAAGTAGGTAAGTCATTTAAATCTACTCTCATATTCTCCAATTTATAAACTCACCTATTGCTTCCTTTAAAGAACGATTAGGTCCTGGATAATGGAAAAGACAGTTACAAACTTCAGGAAAACATGATAACGTTCACTGAAGTGTGAAAATACAATTTATTTTACACTGCAGATATCAGTAAACTGCTAATTCTCTCCTTGCTGGCACATAAAGCTTTCAGGTCTCTTAGTTTTTGTTCTTTGGTTGCTGCAAAGATTAAATATAATAAATAATTTAAAATCTAAAAATGTATGACTGATGAAAAATTAAAGATTTTCACATGGTATATTCCAAGCTTTAGTCTGACTTTGCTATAAGTAAGCGGTAAGTACAGCTTTGTAATGTTTCAATAAACTAATATCCAAGTGATAAACACATGAGGGTGCTTGGTCATTGGTTAAATAGGAAAACTCTGATTACCTGCCTGCTAATGTGGCTCTGTTGTTTCATTACTGTTTCTTCTATTGTATGAAAATAAATGTCTGTGGACTCACCACTCACTATGTGGACTCATTAAGTGCCTGTACCATGTGTTCTTACTGATACAAACACTTCTGTGTGACCAATACTAGTAAATGTGTGAGGGGGAGAGGTGGCAATTTCAAATATGTCACAGGCTCTCCATCATCAAGACTTAAGGGCTGTGACTGGTTTAAAAGATTAAGTGTAGCAGTCTCTGAGGAGCACGATGCTAAAATGCCACTGTCCTAGTCCATTTAGTTCAGCTCTCCCACCAGAGAGCCATTGAGTCTTAGCCTAATTGTGTTCACTGCAGCAGCCTCTTAACCCAACCAAGGCCCTGCACAGCTCTGCACTACTTAGCCTGCACGTCCCTCGCCTGGGGAAAAGGGGACGTGACAGGGACAGTGTCCCTGCGTCAATTACAGGTCCAAGGCAGTCCCTGCAGAGCCAACAAACGTGTTTGCGACAAAATGGCCTGTCTTCAATCCTTTATAAAGATGCAATTTGTGAGAGCAAGGAGAGCTTTTATTGGGTGGAGTGCAGAGTGCATCTCTTTGGAGTTGAGGATCATGGAGACCCTGTAGATGATGCTGTTAGCCCAAATGAATAAATGATGACATGGAGTAGCACATTGAGCTTTAATGTAAAAGTTCAGTGTAGCAGTTGGCTTTAGCTTGTGTAGAAAGTCACAAGTTTAAAAAAAAAACCCCAAAAAAAATCAGTTCCCCTGTAATAATTTGAGTGTGGATGATGCATAACTTTTGTTTTCGAAAAACCAAATAATGCTTTATTTCTATCTTTTTTTAACTGTTTAATTAATACAGTACACGGTCAGTACAAGACCAAGGGAAATTTTACCCAGCCTTGCCAGTCATTGATGGTTTTTTTTTCAGGGTGTCTGAGACCGGTCCAGATGCATGCCATACTGGCTGCCCAATACTCCTGATGCCCAACAGGCCTTTGAATGTCTGTGGCTGTTTTGCTAAACAGTCTTTTAGGCGTCCGAGCACGTCCTTCCCCGACACACAAGATTAACATATGGCGCTACGTGAGAAGGCCCAACAAAGACCCAGCACAGACAGAGCCCTCGGTCATATTCTTGTTTATAGCATGTAGAGCACTTATTTACACATGCTGAAGCTGTGCTTTAGTTTTTGGTTGTCTGCCTGTCTGTCTCTGTCCGTCTGTCTGTCTAAGGCTTTAGTCCATCATATGTTTGTTTTCTTTGAACCAATTGTTGTGTACAAGTAGCAAGAAACCAAATAAGGGTGCACAAGGAGAAATAAAGCAGTCCAAGCAGACTGTTTGTCGGACTGTGTTCTGTTTCTCAAGCATGAACCTTTGATGTGCATCATCCCACGAGTTTATCTCAGAACTTTTATAGCTTTATACTGCTTTATTTAATTGTCGTTGGCCACAGTAAGATGTTTTTTTTTTTTATAGTTTAATGCTGGAACAATCACCCACATGTTGATCTAACTGGAAAAATGTTAGTGATGAATCAAAGATGACATCTTTGTTGACTTCCCAGGTCTGAACGTAATATAAATATTTACCTTTGTTTTTGTGCACCTTTGGGTCCGATAATTTTCAACAGATTCCCAATATGTTCGACTTTTTTAAATAAAAGTAATTGAAAGGGTCACAGAGACCTAAAGACTGGATCACTGTAGTCTTTCCAATGAATGTATGGCGCTGAGCCGTCTGAGAATATTAGTTTGTCTGCACTGCAGTGACATGACTCACAATGCCAACGACCACGATTTGGTTTTTACAACAGTCCTAGGAATTATTTGTAGTTTCTAAACCTCTTCTACATCTGTCTCGCTCTCTCTAAAGTCCTAATTTAATCAATCAGTTTTGCAGTTATTTATTTACATTTGCTCACAGAGAGACACAAGTTGAATTAATTTAACAAAGCGGTCAGACATCAGTTTCTCCCATTGTGGCAGCTGATTAGATTACCTGATTAAACGAAGACTGAACGGTGGAGAGCGCTGGCTGTTTGGTGTTTTCCACCTTTGAAATATGACTTGAGAACTAACATGAATCACATGGCTTTCCAGACATTTGGCCTTTTCTTCTGCGTTCAAAATTGAGCTGAACCATAGCAAAATGTATTTGGTGAGGACCTTTTTTTTAGAATCAAGTGAATCGTTTACATTTTCTCACCATTTTTAAAAACTGTTTCTTTTTTGTCATTCATGTGATCTCAAAAAAATGTATTTCATCATTGCATGGTGTTAGCAGATGGGGCTGCTGCTGCCAGACAGTGTTTATTTTCACAAGTCTCAGAGAAGCATAAACACAATCCTGTGTGTGTGTGTGTGTGTGTGTGTGTGTGTGTGTGCTCTGAGGGGAGGAAAATAGGGGGAGTACATTTTTGTGCCAAGTCTACGGAGTTTTTAAAACCGCACCAACCTCATCTTGTTGTGTAACTACACAAGGTATTCCTTTCTTCATCCAGCAAGGATTCACCCCATTTCATGTCAACGAGGCTCTACAAGCTGAAAAACTATCTGAAATGGAGGGTGGGGGGGCATGGCGGAAATCTCCCTAACTACAGGATGACAGACAAATCTCTTTCTCCAGACAAAAAAAAAAAGAAAAAAATTGGCTTCTGTAGCAAAAGACAAATTATCTGGCTGTGTTGAAACTTGTGCTACGTGCTAACCCATTGAATGGGAGTTTCACTTCTAGCTTTGTAGAAAAGGAAATCTTACTAAGTTGTAAAGGTCGGTAACTTAAGGCAGCCTTAAAATCTTCCTCCTTAAAATCCTCTTTTTTTGCTGTGGCAAGAACTAGATTGTAGTTCAGCCTGGCCAGGACATTTTAATATTTAAAAAAAGCCGTGCAAGTTTTGGAAAGTCCTCATTAGCCCCTCCTACTGCAACACTCATTGTATAATCTCGTCATCTGTACACATTTTTGCCAACAAGGGGTAGTTGTCTTTTAGGCTACCTCTTTTCACTAATTATTATTCATTTGCTGGTCTTTACACATCTTACAAGTCTTAAACATCAGAAATCCAACTTTGCCGCGCTGACCACACCTACACCACATTTCTGTAACATGAGTGTTTTTGCAGCTATAGGTAATCAGACTTCCCTTTTTTTTTGTTTTTGAATTTGTGTTAGCCTTTAGTGAGCATGGTAACTGAGCTTGTTAATGTTCTGAGTGGCTGTTGCTCTTCTGATGTTAGCCAGATGACGCTACAGTTAAATGTGAGTAATTCATCCAACACCCCTACGTTTTCCCCCCTCCTGCCTTAAATGCCTGAGCTAACAGGCTCAATCAATCACCCGAGCTAAGAGCAATGGCTGCGTCTGTGGGAAGAAATGTGTGGTCGGGGGTGAAGATAGCTGTGAGCTGGGTGTCAGGAACAGGTGGCCAGGGTCACTCCCTGCTCTCACCTTGGCAGATTCTCTCCAAGTGCATCTGACAGCTTTACATGCATCCACGCACCTGCACAGGAGAGGCTCTGGGCGTGCAAGCCAACGCCTAATTGCTCCAAGCTAGTGGCGCTCCCTAGGGGAAGAAGTGAGGTGTGCTGCTATGCCAGTTCATCAATTTTCAGGATTGATGCAACCAGCATTGTGGACTTATTTCTCAAGGTTAAAAAGTTATCAGGGATGAGCTGGCTCCTTCTCTGTGAATGAATCTCCATATCATGAAAGGAAAATCGATAGCCGCAGCCAATAACGCGGCAGATGAAGTTAAATGTGTCATGGCCACGAAATCCTTTTTAATGTGATGCCTGTTTTTTTGCTCGGGATGTGACAGTCGCCACAGGCCTTGTGTGCATTCCAGGAGAGTTTTGAAGGGAGCTATTCATTTGAACAAAAACAGTTACCGTATGTGTTTTGTTTTGGCGCAGCCCCTACTGAAGAACAGGTCTTTTTGTGGGGGGAGGCAGGTGACACCTACATAGATGGAACAACCGTCAACCGGACAGTGTCTCAAGGATGTGGGGGGCAATTCAAATAAAGAAAAGAGAAAAGGGAGAAAGGTTAATAAAGAATGAGACTGATGTACAAAGGAACAGAAGCGGCTAGATTAGGCATGGGGAGGAGGATAAACTGGATTCTAGGTGACAATATTAAGAAATCCCATGAATTTTTGATTTCTCAGTTTTTGATATTCCTCATGAATATGGACGAATCTGCCAGCATGACTGTTCCTTTACTTAGACCAAATAAACACTTTATTTCACAGTATTCACTTGACTGAACACGACTAATATTTTCTCTGCAGTGCTGTGCCAGCTGTGCCTTTCTTTTTTTCATGAAAACAAGACTTTAGGTGTTTTGTTTCACAACCAATATGCAAAAATTATACTAGAATTGCAACGGTTAAAAGACCAGTTTGATTGATGATGATTGGGTTTGATGATTCTACATTGAATTTAATGGAAAGATTCAAATTTTTTTTAATATAAAGGCTGCAGTCCTATTTTTCATGAATCTAAGCTGTTTGTGTATGTGGAGAACTTGGTTTCACCATCACAACCATGATAATAACATGCTACCACTGTAAGCTCCCCAGTAAGCACATGTCTGATCTTAATTACCCAAGATCAGAGAGTTTCTATGTAAAGCATCCAACTCAAGTGAGTGTTTTGACAATTCCAGTCCAGAGATACTGGAATTAGATGCTAATGATGCTAATGAGTCTGGCGTAAAACAGAAGTCAAAGGAAGACATGAGGGCTTCAAGCCCAACAGTGGTTTTTTGTTTTAGTGGTGCTAAAGGATCAAAAGCAACAAGCCTCTTACATGTGGCATCATTTTTTAATTTCTGTTTTTTCTACTCTCTCAGTTCCAAACCTGAAAAATACAACACATAGAAACACGAGAGTTGGAACTAAATTCTACCTAAGTGTATCCAGTTTCCCCCTACAGAAAAAAGTGGGTTGGGCTTTAACATGAAACTCCTGAGAAATGGTTATGTTCCAGTCCTGTGAAGGATGCTAGCTAACACAATAGTTATAGTGCATGTAGCAGTTCTTGATGTTACCTGTTGTGTGAAAATGCTAAACATTAGATATTTTAAAAACAGGGAATCCCATAGCATCCAATTATGGGAAGTAATGATCTAAAGACTATTGACTTTTACTCCATAAACATTGCCAGACAATAACCACTTACTACACTATTTGTCTTTTGTTACCGCCAACACAACGGCTTATCTCAGTTGCCATTGTTTTACGATGAAATAGAGAGAAATGCTCACCTAGATGGCTTCAGTCCCACCTTTAAACACTTGACCCCCGACACAGGTCTGGGTTGAGCTCCCAGACACGGCTCGTCCAGATAACAACCCTTGTATGCAGGATACGCCAATGTAAAATCCCCCGAGGCCAGGGCTGGGAATAGCTTCTGTCAGAACAAGTTGGCTTTTCATTTGTTTTCTGGCCAGCAGAAAAAAGGCGCTCAGGCGGATATCGAGCATCTTCACAGAGAGAAAGAGCCTGATTGCCTTTTACTCTTGTGAGACAAGAGATACGCAAATGCCTCTGTCTATACAGTAGGCCCATTTGAATACCTGCCGGGGAAGAAGCCTGAGGCACACAACATATAATTTCAACCTTCTGAAGCCAAAAAATGTGTAGCGGAAGTAGGAAACAGTAGAATCCAGACGAAATGGGTAGCGTTTAGAGTTGCCAGTGGCCCCCGAGGATGTGGCACGAGATGTGTCAAATTCATCACTAGGACAGGTAAGGGGTGGAAGATACGCCTAAGGAGTCTGATGAGTCCCCCTTTGTTTGTTTTTGTTAGACAGGAAGTGTGGTTGTGGTGGGGGGTTGGTTCTCTTTTGGCTCATAATAAACATAAAGCAGAAGCGGCCACCACAAATTAACTTGAACTTTGTTCTATTTTCTAGTTAATCAAACTAAAAATTGAAAGAAAATTAGTTTTTTTGTTCTTTACTGAATTACAGACACACAACTTTGCTTCATGTGTATTGTTTGTCAGAAAGTTGCATGTTCCAATGCACTGGGCGTTTCCACTGAGGTGTTTACGCATGTTGTCTTGCCGGATCACTGCAGGATGCGTCCCCACCAAGGCGAGCATTACCGTATTTACTCGCTTATAAGTCGACTCGCTTATAAGACGGGCCCCCAACTTCACCTGGGAGATCGTCGGTATTTTGTTTAGACCCGTTTATAAGACGGGAGGAAGGATTAAGGCTAGGGTTAGGGTTAGGGTTAAGACTAGGGTTAGGGCTAGGGCTAGGGCTAGGGTTAAGGCTAGGGTTCGGGTTAGCATTAGCATTAGGGTTAGCATTAGCATTTGGGCTTAGGTTAGCGTTCGGGTTAGGTCTAGGATGGAATTTGCATTAGGCTTAGCATTAGCATCTGGGTTGGCATTAACATTTGGGCTTAGGTTAGCATTAGGGTTAGGTCTGGGGTGGAACTAGCATTAGGTTAGCATTAGCATTAGTGTTAGCATTAGCATCAGCGCTAAGGTTAGCATTAGGGTTCGGGCTAGGGTCAGGGTTAGTCACTTGCATTTGCAGCCCATTTCTTTTATCACGTCTATATCAAGTTCACCATCGTGCTCTACTAAGATGCATCATAACACACCTCAAACAGAAAGCTCTTACCGTATTTACTCGCTTATAAGTCGACTCGCTTATAAGACGGGCTCCCAACTTCACCTGGGAGATCGTCGGTATTTTGTTTAGACCCGTTTATAAGACGGGAGGAAGGAAAGCAGGTAACGAGAGAACGGTGAAAAAAACAGAAATTAATAGAAACTCGTTTTGGGGTTTCGTATAGTCCTTCTACATCACTGGACAGCTTCTGAGCCATCTGCGGAGGCAGAGATCATGCGGGTTCATGAAGCGGGTGCACCATCCGTTCGACCCGACCATCCATCGATGGTCGAGGATTTCGAGGAAAAATCCCCATCTTATAAGCGAGTAAATACGGTATTGGAATCAGTCCTATCTGCCTGGTTGAGCTTTAACCTAAAGCAAAGATTTAAAACGGCTAAATTCACGAGGTGCCTCAGACCTTCAGGGGAGCTGTCACAACCAGTCGCATGAGATGTAGAAAGAAATGCACAGTTGACTGCTGTCCACGTAATTAACATCACTTCTTCACACTTTCTAAAAGATATATCAGCACAAAATCAAAAAAAATTAAGGGGAAAAAAGAATTCCAGCAGTTTCATTTCGCTGTTAAAATCGCACAACTCTTCATCTCCATCTGCTGAGTTCAGATAGAAGAAAGTAAGAAGAGGAAACCAGGGGTTATTTAGCTAACAGTATCAACAACTTTATTTTCACCAAATCTCTTTCTCCCTCAGAATTTGATATTTATTGAAAGCAAAGGTGGGGAAAAAGAAAAGAAATGTGCTCCATTTATAAAAAAGCATAGTTTTAATCTCTGGCTTTAGAAAGGTATTCAAAGAACAAAATGTCTGAGTGTTTTTGCTTTATATTACCTGTTGTCAACACCATTTATTATTTCCGGAGTGGTGTACGTACAGGGCTGCATCGTATTGACAGGTTAATTGCAGAGTGCATCAACAATCATGCCTGTTTTTGTGTTTTCAGTCCGCGCACCTGTTAGAACTGTCAGAAGTGCTGTGCATCACACGGCTGGTTTGGTCGGCCACATCCTCAAACATGTTTTAGTTGGCATCGTGCCACCCGTTTTCAGGTGAGTCAGTGTTTACTTTCAAGAAGAATGACAGGTTTTAATAAAGCTTAAAGGATTTTTTTTTTCTACATCGCACGCAGGGATCCATGTAGACAAATGGATGGTTGAATAGTACCACCTTTCTGTTTTAATTTAAGGTTATTTTGTTGATTATGTCTCGAATTACATCCAGAAAAAATAGCATTGAAATATAGTTTTTGTATTTGTTATGTTGTGCAACTGAGAAAGAGAAGAACTGACCTGAACATGTTGTCCTAGGATAAGTATGAAGGTAAAAGAGTTAAAGGTCCTAGCAGGTAAAAAAGAAATTGTCAAAATCTCACCAAATATAAAACATTTTATTTAAATCAACTGATGTGATACAACTTATGAACATTTACTTTCTTATTCTTTTATTAAAAAAAATAATAATAATACATTGCTTTATTGTATATACATCAGACAGGAGGAAACACGTGCATCTGGGCTCCACAAATCATCCAATGTGGGAAGAATAATAAGTCAATCTCGTTAACGTTTAACTGGGGCACTGGGTGGGGCAAATATGGAAGAAAACAAACCCTTTCCATTACACATTAATAAAGGAGTTTCAGTGCTCAGACGATCTTGGGAAGCCCAGACAAGGTACGACAAAAACTT
>CAAE01014716.1:841526-869693 GCA_000180735.1 Tetraodon nigroviridis
TGTAAAGCTCAGACAGTTTGTGCGTTGCTGCCGCAGTTAGGGTTCCAGCTTTACCCATGTTTGGTGCAGGCATCAGGATTGGGTTTCTTCGAACCCGCTTGTCACAGGATTATCTCACACTGATTGTCAGAAACTTCTCCTCCCATTCCTTCTCTGCTACACACCCATTCCTTTATACCCCTTCCACAATTTTTGCTAAAGGTGTGCTGGGGATCTTAGTCCACCCCCCCACCCCACCTATTTCACGTTCCTCATTCCCACCCCCTGTCTTACTGCTTCCATCACTACTTCCTCTGCTGTGTGTTGATGAGCCACTGCACTTTCTTTTTCTGAGGAAGGAAGAGGGATTATGCTAAGCCCTAACTCAGGGAGACTGGCCTTATCTTGCCTGTAGCAGCTCCATGCACCAGAGGAAAAAAAGCCTGGAAAGAAGCACAGCTACAAGCCAGTGGAAGGCATTAAGAAGATCGGGGTAGGAACAAAGATGGGCACGGCCAGCAATGTAGAACACATCCACGTTTCCTTCAGCGTTGGCACATTTGATCGTCTCCAGCCATGTTTTTCAACAACCTTGTAGTACAAGTGCTCTTTCAAGCCATTATGTTGAGTGACAGTATTTGCATATAAACAGAAACATTCTCTCTTCTACTCAAGGCTTCCAAATGGCTCTGCTCACATACCAGATGTTATTTATCCTACAGTGGATTGACACTATTCCCCAGGTGATTTAGACTCACCCTCCCCTCAAAACTAGCCCTCGCTTGGGTGCTCCATTGTGCCAATCCATCCTTTTAGCATATCTTCAATTACAGCTGCATTATACTAAATTATTGTGGCTATAATTGAAGCCCCAACTCCCGATCCATTCCCTGAAGGGAGCCTCCACCCCAGCCGTGAGACAATGGACCATGTTACAGCAGGGAACAAGGCCCCACTGTAAGCAGGCTGCTGGCCTATTCACCTGGCCTAATTACCCTAAATCTATGGGGGTTGCACTCTTGGAAACAACTCGGTCCTCTGGGAGCTCAGTGAAAACTCAAGTTTCCTTGCTCTGAGACAGGCTTGGGCTACAGGGCCAATGATGAAACAATGGCAAAAAAAAGGAACAACACAGTGCTAAATCAAGCGAGGTAAGGATTTCTTTTACACAAGACAGCTGGTGTGAGCTATGTTCCATAGCTAAATCTCCCAAAAGGTATGCAACTCCCCGGTATAAACCACTCAAGGGAATATGAAATTTATGGAGGCTTTTACTCTTTAAAAGTTAGACATCAGTCAAAGACAGACTCCACTCAGACATTAACTAAAAGTTGCATTACTACTTACATTTGTAGTGTGGATGCCTCATTCACTTCAAAGACGCCTGAAAGCGTTGCCAGTAAAGCCAGAACAATGGATTAGCTTGGACTTGTGGGACACCAGCACTAACAGAAACTAAGCCTCCATAAACCCAAGGATGACATTAAGATACCAAGCAGAGCTTTTTCAAGTGTGCCAGCAAATTCACAAAGCACAACTTTTCACAAATAATGAGACTTTAAACCCGTTTCTTGTGTGACGCAGACACACAACTCTCATAACGCCACACTTTCTTGACACAAAAAGATTGTTGCCAACACATATTGTTTATTTTGCATTATTGAAACATCCCACAACATTTTGCAAACTGAAGTCTCGGAGTGACCCGAGCAGCCTTGGGGTTATTAGAAGGCCAGGCTTGAGTATTAGGGAGGGGGGAATAAAGGCCAACAAAGCCACTTTCTTCACTCTTCCTTCTGATCCTATCACTCCATTCCTTGGCCTTGGAGATGAAAGACTAGTCTGTAATTGGAGAGGAGGGAACAAGTAGAAGTAATAAGAAAGTTAAAGCAAAAGAAGCGAGGGAGAGTGCCTACAGGAGGTAGGACTGGAATAAAAGGGAAAATACGTCTGATTTTCTTAAATTAAGTGAAGAAAACAGGGCAGCCCCTCTGCTCCATCAGGCTAGAGCTTGATTGACAGTGTAGCAATGTGACGCTTTCGACTGTAATAACTCGTCTTTGTGAGGAGAGCTCAATGCTTTGTCTTCCTTGTTAGAGAGGCCCAGAGTCCAGGGATCAGACCTGACTTATTATGACTGCCTTTTGTCCTCCAGCAACTGTGGGAGACTTGACTCGACCTTTCGTCCGTCATTAGAATAGGGATTCCATACTGGGACTGTTTTCCAAGCACGGGAATAGTGAATGACAACTGGGAAAGAGGCTAAGCGGTCATATATTACAGTCATGTAATAATAAAAATCATATAAGTGTTTGGAGTTCTGTAGAGGGTCTGTAAGCCTCAAATGTGTAAAGGAGAGACTAGCTAAAAAAATAAGGCTACAGTTTTTTCAAGAAAAAGTTGTTTATTGTAATTGGTAAATAAGTACATAAATATCATTATATCATGCTTCTTTTTTTAATTGAAATCATGCCTCACATGCACTCGTCTAAACATTGATGATGTTGCAGTGGAGTTTTGTAAGACTGAACTGCACATATAATACCCATAAAGCTTTATCACAGCATCATAATAACTCATCTAAGTGACCCTGTGACCTGCAGTTTATGTTCTTTTTAGGACAAGGCTTTTGAAACAGAACCAGGGGGTAAGCAGTGGATTATTATGCCTGTAAGATTTACTACCCGTACTGGAGATTTTCAGCTGCTTCCACACAAAAGGGGAACGTCCCCGTTATTTAGCTGGAATTTTAAAGGAGGGACCTAGGTGCTTATCTCTCAGTTAAATCTGAGGGTCTCCTGTTTCCTCATTCTGTCGTCATAAACCAGGGCAATAAAAGAGCTGTTATCCCCACCCACACTTGTACTCCACCTGGTCACAGCTGGAGCTGCTCATGTGGAAGGTGAGAGGAACACCGCAGAGCATCACTTTCAGTTTTTTTTCTAAGCTTGTATTATGGAAATGAAATGAAACTCCAGGCAATTCAATAAAATCTAGGCATTTATCAGACAGATATTAATTTCCAAACAAGCCAAATCAGTTACCTGTTATCCAAATGATAATTAACCCCAATGTTTTGTTTGTTTTTTCTTAAATTGACTGATATTTAACTTTCTACTTAAATGAGCTGCATCAAAACTATTCTTGGCAGTAATTCTGAAAACAGTGCATCCAAAGTCATTCAGGTCAGCTAGAAAAATAGTGACAGACAAATGGAGAGGTTGTTTAAAATGCACAAGTATTTCCACCAAAAAAATAGGCAAAACATTTTTAAAATGTGTGCTTAAAATCAAAACCTATATGAGACAGCATGTATTAACATGTATTTACATTTATTTAGTTAGTGTGTTATGTCATTTAGTTGTCAAAATGTGTCCTTGTTTAGTGTTTAATTTTGAATGTGTGCACTTTTGAAGCTTATTTGCATTAGCTTGACAGTATTAGGAGATCTCTATCAGGCCCACCCTGCTGGTT
Source organism: Tetraodon nigroviridis (assembly GCA_000180735.1). Taxonomy (NCBI): domain Eukaryota; kingdom Metazoa; phylum Chordata; class Actinopteri; order Tetraodontiformes; family Tetraodontidae; genus Tetraodon; species Tetraodon nigroviridis. The sequence goes on from CAAE01014716.1 coordinate 844,980, forward strand.
TGTCAGCTTTATGACAGCTGCTGTCTCAACAATGCTATCAGAAAGCTTTTTCTATGCGTCTCCTACAAGAGTACGGTAGTTAAAAAAATGCAATTCAGTGCAAATAAATTGTCCCTTTTTCGCCTGACCACCCGTCCTCATTTTCATTTAATCGCATACCATCACGTTAAACATTAAGATGTAATTACTGCTGGACGATATGGACAATCAAGAGACAGAAATGAAGTTATGGTGAAAAGAGAGTGGGTGGAAAACAGGGGCTTTTGACAGGTGTTTTCTCTTGGGCTAAACTGAAATGAACACGGAAATGAATGTTTGAAACATATTCAGCCAGGAGAATAAGGAGAGCCAGGGGGGGCATGGAGGGAGAGTGCACGTCTGAGCAGCAGAAGTAATTACTGCACAGTTCCTTCACCTGTGACAAGAGGCTTAGAGAGAGTGGGATGTTTCCACAGAAGGCCAGGAGGGACAGGGGGCATGAGGTGGGTGGCTTCCCCCCCCCACCCGTCCAAAAAAAGCAATTGGTCTGAGACCTCTGGTGGCTGTCCCAGCTGAATAAATGTGCACCATCGCGGGCACATGCAGCTCATTGTTATCGTTCTATTTTTCCGTCATACAGAGAGAAACCATTTGGCCTATTACTTTACTTTCTTCTATTTGCAGTTCCTGAAGATGAATAATGGTACCTGCTAATCTTGAGAAGCCCATTTGCATCCCATTGTCTTTATAAATTTATTTATCTAAGCAACTTTAGGATTTTCAAAGCTAAATGAGACAAAAGACAAAAGTGGGGGTGTGAAATTAAAGCAGCACACATCACTTAGCCCCTGCTGGCTGCAGTGGAGTCGGTGTAGAACATTGATTTTTCTGAGGTGTCGTGGACTGATAATCTTCTGTCTGCTTGTCTTTATGAAATAGAAAAAGAAAAGCAACAGTGTTGGGTGGGTAGAGAGATAGCTCACCACGCCAAAAAAGCCTGAACTTATGACTGCTAATATAGATTTCAGGCCGTTTTGTTCAATTACGCCAAACAGATCTGGCTACAAAGGCAGTGGTTCATCCTGAACTGTAAAGAGCTTCCACAAAATATTTGTAATAATCTTAGCTAGTGTTGTCCCCTTCAAAAGATTGTCCACTGACAATAGAAAGTCGTTGCGGCTGTTAAGAATCATATTACAAGGTAAGGTCTTTCCATAAATTGAATCAAAAATGTAATGTGGAAATCCCATTACATACACTCGATGCCAAGCAAAGGTCTTAAGGAATGTTTTTCTTTCATTAATAGAAATGCTGAAGCTTACAATAAGTCAAGTGGATTTGTTTTACACTGACATTGTTGCCACTACGGAATTAACTCTGTTACCCTCAGTTGTCGTGCACTGCTCCACACCCAGTAAAGCTGATCTTTGGTCCTGCCTAGAGGAAGGCTGCAGATGATGTCATGGTGTCATTATCAGCCAATTACATTATAGGCAATTGCCTCTGATAAATTGGCTATTCGAAACAATATCCCAGTGGATATCACCAACAGGCACTGAGCCCATCAGCAGAAATACTCATTCCTCTTTGCTAAACAAATACATGGCAGCGGGCGAAAATCAAGATTAGTTAGCATAGAATATTCTGAGTAAAATCGGTAGATGTTGCAAGTCACTGTGGTTCTAAGGCTATATTGCACAATCCCACATTATTAAAAGTGTCACCCTTTTTGGCCAAGATGTCTCATGTTATTATGATTGTCATAACGAGAGTTTGATAAAAGAATATAATGTTAAACTGGAGATGAATGGATGCACAGACAGGCAGGTGTGTGATTTAAAGTATTCAGTGATCAGGAAGGATTACTTAAAAAGGGGGCTGTATAAAACAAACCGAGCCCAAAGAACTCCCATCACTTAGTCAGAGGAGCACATAAACCAGCAGATACATGTGGCTGCTGATAGCATAGATCGCTTTTCTGCCTTCATTCCCTTGTTTTTCTTTGTGAACTTGGCAGAAAATAATATCTGCTGTAATGAGGTTCCTTCACTTTTAATTATGTGTAATGTAGAGAAAGATATCTGATACATTTAGCTCTCTGTGTGTGTGTGTGTGTGTGTGTGTGTGTGTGCATGCTCCTTCTGTTTTTTTTTGCAGTAGTGTTCACGCAACACTACTGAATTCTGCTATTTCAGTATGAGTGTGACCTGCTGTCAAGTGGGGGAGTCTGTTTCACAAAACTTGAGAGAGTGTGGGTGTTTCTTTCACGTATGCAAATATTTAGCGGCATTACACACATCTGGAGACAGTCACGGCCGCCTGACAAGCGTGTGAATGAAGGGAGGATCTGCAGATTTTCTCCAAATACAGCAGATAATATTGGTGCAATTCTGAATTTCTGGCAGAATTCGGATCTGGCTTTTCTCCCTCTTTTTGTGTTTTTTTGTTTTTAGGAATGTGGCCTGCTTGGTCAGTGTATATTTTGAGTCCCAAAAGTGATATATATTTAGCAGTGGGCTAATCAAAATAGCTTGATCATCCATAAGATAACAAAGTAGAAATACATTTTCAAAGGAGCTACCATCTTAGCTCGGTAACACAAATAACTGGTGCCTTAGCTGAACCGTTCTCGTTAGTCAGACACCTTTTTGAACAAAGGATTTGAAGACAGTTCTTTTCAACAGCTGCATTCTTTTGTAACTGCCAGAAATATTTATGAAAAGCCTCATTCTGCCTTCAGATAAGGTTCATTTGGGGGGCAATTTAAAGTGACTGTGTCACTGGAGTCATCACAGCTTCAACAACAGAAACGAATCTATCCTTGTAGCAGCTTTAGGAATGGCTTATAAAGGAGCTTGTAAATTTATCCAATCATATTTTGATATTTGAAGACTCTTCACATCCAGACATCATTCAGTTACCGGCTGGACTAACCTATGCTTAAATTCCTGACATACCAATAACAGTATGATTTAGGAGCCTGTGCAGTAAAAATTAATGTTTGATGGAACCTAGCATCAGCTGAGAGAAGCTTCATTACTGGATATGATTAGAGTAAAATAAACGTCAGAGAGAATATTGATTCTGAATTTTGAGATTGTATTATTTTACCAACTGACCTTGTACTGCTGCATGAAGATTCTTCAAGTTCCGCAACAGTTGGGAGCGGCATTCACTGATGATGCTGTATTCTAAAAACAAAGGCAGTAGTTGCTTTCTATTTCTAATCTCAGAGGACCACCTTGAAATGGTGCCTATTTTCATAGCCTGTTTATGTTTCCTGGTTATTTGAAGCATCCTCATTTTATAATTTGCTGCTTCTTTGTTGCAGCATCCACCTTTGAAGCAAGCTAATTGGTTCTCCCGATATAAGTCTTCAGATGAATAGAGGAATTTAATTATGTCTTATTATGGCTTTTATTGTTTGAAGACCCTGTCAACTTGGAATGAAATAAACAAGTTTGTTATGGCGTCAATGCCATTTCTGCACTCACAAATATTATTGAAAAATAAAGTCCGTATCTCCACCTGCTGTGCAGCTGGTCCTTTTCTCCTCCTCACAGGTGGACAGCTGTTGTCGAGCTATCTTAATGAACTTCCTGGAAGCTCTCAAACCTGCCTTTAATGCCACAAAAAGAGCCCTGCGATGCATTGTGCCAGATTCTCCTAACTGTGGTGCAAAGACAGAGAGAGAAGCAAGAAATGATGAGCAACTACTGCAGAGAGGTTGGATGGAGGGCAGCATCAGATGGTACAGTGAAAGGGAAGAGAGAGGAAAATAAGGCAGACAGACATGGTAACTAGAAGGGAAAAAAGAAGCAGAGAGAGCTGGAGGGTGCAAAACTATGTGTGTGTGAGAGAGATGACAGAAGCACAGAAGGAGCGTTTGTTCTGTTTTCTGTCTCTGTTGACGTGCTTTCCAAGAGCAACAGAAGTTGCTGTCTAGCCTAAATGTGGATGCTCTTAATCCTGCTTCGCCCGTCTCTGACGAGGCCAACTGCACCGATTCATGCTGCTGGCTCGGATACACATACTGCTGCATGTGCACACTCTCAAGGAGACAGTAAGCACCTTTTTGAAAAGGTAGCTGCACAAACAGCTCATATATACCACTACAGACAGGCCTCAATAAACCAAAAAAAGCTGACAATTAAGTACGACTAATTAATCTTCCGAGCCACAACACAAGTGCAAACACACACAATGAGTCAGGTGTGTGGAAATTAAATCCATCCGATTTCATTAAGTGTGACCGCTTTAGTGGCCCTGATTACCTTTGATTGGGTACCACAACACTGGCAGTGAGGAAGAACAACTGCTTCCCCTGGACGCGCAGCGCTGCTGCCCACCCTTCATTCGCAATTATATCTGCCATATTAGCAGATTAGCAGACAAGCTGACCCCAGTATGGAGCAGAGCCAAGATGGAACCCAGGCGAGTTGCGAGGCAGGTGGAACAGCCTCCACAACCGTCTCGGCCCCCCTACTCTCACACACACACACCCCAGCCTTGGCTGCTGGCTTCCAGCTGCAGCAGCGAGCCTGAATGCATTAATTCGCTCACGCGGCAGAGGAGCCCCAGGTCCCTTTACCGACTCAGCCTGACGAGGAAAGGCACAGTGTCAGTCCTGCTGTTTGTTCAATGGAGACTACAGCGTATCAACGCGTCTCATGGCACAGCCAGCATTATGCTGATATGACCAGAAATAGCTCTCATATCTCAGTTTGATTAAGTGGTCTTTTTCCCAAACTAGACTTTGAAAGTGGATGTGGAGGTGTTAGCTCAACTTGTACTGAGGTTGTAAAAGTCGAGTTACGATTGAAGCTAAGAAAATGCCATTGAGCATTAATCCCCTCTTGTACAGACTAGTTACTCTGCTGCAGACAAAGATGCTTTCCACCAAATCCTGACCGGGAAATGGAACAGCATGTAAACATGTAAAAAAACAGCTTTAATAGACAAAGCCAGCTAAAGACAAAGAAAATTGAGGGGGTTAGGAATGATTCTCACTTCATGCTGTGTCAGTTGCTAATCTGCTAGCTCACTATTGATTATTGTTGGAGGTCAACTGGAAATGGCCCAATACTAACATGCAGAAAAAGTGCAAATCGCTACCTTCTATAACAAAGGCATCGTGCTTTAACAATAAATCAATTACCCTCTCACCCATGTGTACTGTGACACAGACAACAGCCCAATTAAGCTGTATAAAGCCACTAATCTTTGCAGATGTAAACAATACAGGGTTTTTGTTTGTTTGTTTGTTTGTTTTTGGGGGTTTTTTAGGGTTGGTTTTTTTTTTGGAGCTTTTTACTTTTTAGAATTGGGACAAGATCTTTTGTGCATGGCAGCCTGACTCTGATGACTAAGATTATCACACTGTTTTGAATAAATTTAGCTCGGTATGAATTTAGTGTTTCTTGTATGCCTGATTTGATCAGATGTAATTAAGAATTCTCTGTTAATTAAACAACAGTCTACTTTTGCCCCTCCCCATGGCACAGTGAGGTGTCTGGGTTCCCCAAGTGAAAATGGCTTATAGGGAAAATAATATAATGAGCTGGCTGCAAGGAAACATGTAACAAAGCTTTAAATGGCTCTCCTTTATTAAAATTCATTTCGTTCTCATAACAGGGGCTTAATTAGGAGTGTTTTTCCTTTGTTGACTGAGACCTCTCTTAACACTGTAAGGCACAATACATGTATTTGCAGATATTAACCAATTAAATGTAATTATAGTGTACCGGTATATCATAATCGGAATATATCATAACAGCAATCATTGTGTGTGATTCTATGGATAGAGTTCTTCCCCAGTATAGCTTCCAATCTTAATGATAAATTGCCTGAATCGTTTTCCTCTGTTCAATAGGCCTTGTTTTTTGTAGTTAAAAGATCTGATTCTGGTTCAGTCCACAGCCGCAAGGAGTCTTCAGATCCACAGGGCGCTATTAAAATATCAATATCGCTTCTTTTATGCCGAGTCTTCGAGCACACACTGAAATGAGATATTTGCCCTGGCTGAAGGAATATGGTGGAACATAAGGTGACAGAGGGACAGGGATGTAATTCATGTCCTGTGGCTAACGTGTGCTTTAGAATTCTCACGTGAGCACTTCGGAGATCCAAAAGCCATGATCATATTTAGAGAGTGTTAGATGCAACATCTACTTTCTACAGTTTTTATAAGAAATCCTATTTATCAAGAAACACTGCCCACATATTTAAAATTATAATTTTAAAAGATTTCGTATTATTGTGTCCATCACAACAGTTTTACCACATATATCTTTTTCATCCCTGTTTATTCCTTCTCTCCGATTCTCTTCACTTGTACAGCTCAGGGCTCATTTTACGCCACTCTGTCTTCCTCACTACTCTCATGTGTCCACTCTGATGAAACCTCATGGAGTATCTATAATGTGCAACAGGCAGTAAAAATCCAATTTTACTCATTCAATGGAACTGTAAGGAACCTTTCACCCCGCCTCCACATTGTCTCCTGACCCTTTTGCATGACAGTCCATCACTGTTAGCTGTGTGTGACTTCACGTCTCTGCCAGTTTCACGGATCATGGACTCTTGACAGATATGAAAGAAAAAAAAACAAAACAAACAACAACAACAACATAGCTAGCACTGTGAGATAGGCACTCGCTGCCACTAGTACTGCTGTTAAAAAGTGAAACAGCAGGCTATAGGCCGTCATCTGCACTAGGGTCTCAAATTAGAAGCTTGGGGCGAAGCTTTTGAAATTTTGCATGGAGCCAATAACTGTTATTATGCCCACCACATCAGAGCACAACTTCAGGCTGCAAGATTACATCACAGCTTTCAGCAAAAACACCCACGTCAGTCGGTTTAGCGTTAGCAAATCCACATCTGTGACGTTTCTGCCTCCACCACTGTATTGTTCCCATTAGATTTTTAAAAAAAAGTGGGTGCAGTGAAGCGTTTCAGAAGATGGAAGCCTTTGACCAGACAGCTCCCAGTCTGGATCCTACTTAGCTCGCTCGCCACGAAAAAAGTTGGCTGCCTTTACAGACGTCCATGCTGCGTTGATGGGGGCTGACATGCTTTGGCGGTCGACCATTTCTCAGTCAACTCTGCTCGCCTTCCCAAACATTCACTGATCTCCAAAAACACCCAGCTGGGCGAGGGCCCCTGTTTTCAGCCAACATGGCCGACATATGAAAGGAGACAGATGCCTCGGCAGAAAGGACCATGGCAATTCTGAAATGAGCCCGGTCCGACTAGCACTGGCATGACCAGCAGGAGGGGATCGCGGGGAGCACCCAAGATCCCAGGTGACGGGCGGCTCTGACAATGACCCAGCAGTGAGTTTATAAAAGCCGGCGGGTTGTTTTGTGGTCGCTGCCTAACCCTGGACATGAATGTAATTAGAGCACAGTTGAAAGGTCAGAGCTGTTCTATGAAGTGCCACTAAACTCTGTGAGGGTCTAATGTAGCATTTAGAGAGAGGCTGGCTGATGTTTCATCCCTCCTTCTTGCACATCAGAGAAGCCAAAAATGTGCACAAGCCTTTGTTGTCCTGTCTTAGTACAGATTGAGGAGAACACACTTTGATTTGAAAACAAAGATGTGAAGATGTCTAAATGAACGTCAATCCGCTGTTCCATCGCTCTGCTATTGTCAGGCTGCAAGCAGTCATTCTGTTCTTTTTCTGCCGATATCTCCTCTGGTCTGCTGAGGATTTTCCTTGGCTGGACTTTTTATGCCTTCAGCAGTTGTCCGCATGCTCATCCTGCTGAGGTTACATAAACCGTGCCTGTAGAAATGATCAGCCCCGTGTTTTAAGGTGAATCTTGTTGTCTGCAGGATTAGCCACAGCTTTTTCACTGTCTGCAACAATTTTGGATCCTGCAGTTTAAAGCTTGACCCCTATAAGCATCCATGACTACTCATAAGAGATGCTCAGTTAGTCTAGCTAAAGAAGATGAGTGCTTGTCACACACGCACGTGATTTTTTTTCACCCTTGGGCTCTCCCTAAGGCTACATAGAATTATGTCTCTATCAGGTCCCTAAGCCCCCTATGTATTTTCTCCACTGTGCAGTACTTCTAGATTCCATATCAAATTCTCTTCACGCTGGCACTCTGTGTATCCCTCTGGCCCCTCAGATGTTTGTCCCAGCATACCACTGCCTGGCCTGTGCACAAGGCTGAATTCATGCTAGCATCAGGCTATATAGGCTTTTATCAGAGCATACACACGAAGCCCTCTGCAGGGGCCCCTTCACACACAAGCAATGTAGAAAAAAACTATGGGGTCAAATATTTTACTGCTAAATAAAAAGTAGAGCTGATATATATATATATATATATATATATATATATATATATATATATATATATATATATATATATATATATATATATATATATTTGTGATTTGGAAAAATGAATTTTTAATCACACAATCATTATAATGTCTAATGAAAATGGTTGAATGGCAATGCACAACTCCACCAACTCCTGTCTGAATCATCAATGGTGCACAAGCGGGGAAAATGGGTCCAATTGCTTCATTTTCTCAAACGAGCCGATTAGGAGGGCAGTCTGAATAGAGATCTGACTCACCCTCATTGCACCATGAGGAAATCAGTGAGGAAGAGAGAATCAGCCCGGGCATTAGACACAGCACTCTTTGTGCCCCAATTGATTCCTTTCAGCCTGGAAGCATCAAGAGCTCCTGCGAAAATTGATTGGTGCTGGGAGCCACCATCGATATCGATAAACAGCCAGACCCCACCATCACCAAAATGAGTCAACATGGGAAAATGGCTGGAGCTGTGAAGACGAGCTGGCTGCCAATGCAGCCATATTGTTCAACAGGGAAACAGGTTGGCAAGAGATGAGGGCTTCAGACCAGACTGTGTCCTTTGGGGAGTTTTGCTATTTCTGCAAGGTCAGTTTCTCAAGTGCTTGATAAAACTGAGCCAATTAAAGTGCTGCATCTGACAGCAAGCCCTGTAAAGCCAGAAAAGGTGTCTCTGCACTGACAAGGCAGATGATCAGAGACTTAGGAGCCCATGTTAATGTCGCTAATTACCGGAGTGCATATTTCACTACAACAAATGAAAGCGAGCGTGACTGAAATTCCAAATAGAAATAGATAATGTCAGAAGGCAACTCTGCAAGCAAAGCTGGATTTTTATCAATAGGTGCTGCTGTCGTATTGAAGCCATTTGCAAACATTTGCTGAAAGAGACTATTTTCATACTAGAGTGTGCTAATAGCTTTAATTATTGTCTGGCTAGAACTTACAATAATGCAATACAATAACCCTAACCTAACCCCTGATATACTAAGTGGTTCAGCTCTGTGTCATAACTCTTACCTAAAACCTGCCATTTGATTTCAGGTACCACTTCCTCAAAGAAAAAGAAAAAGAAAAAGAAAATTTAACTGTGGCAAACAAAAGGTCGAGAGCGATGCAGGCCAAGGAGGCAGCCTGCTCAAGCGACTCAGACCTGTCTCAGCTGCAGATGGGCCAATTAGAAGATGATGAAAAGCTGTGGGTAAAGGGGCCTGAACTCTGCCTTTAAGCTTGGCTAAAGGTTTTGGAGGCGAGGGAACACCTGCATTCCAATTTAAAATGGCATAAAGAGAAGGGGAAAACTAAAACGACGGCCGGACTGGGAAAAAATAAAACCATTCAGAGTGTTCATACTGTAACCACAGTATATAATCAAGTCTGGCGAAATCTATTAGTCGACATTCCAATTTGGATTTAGTGTATGTTGGTTGTTGCCTTAGCAAGAAATTTTGAGACAAATTTGGAGACCTGGAAAAACAGAAGCTTTTAACAATGACAACATGTCGGGCATATAATGACCGGTGGAAGCACTTTGACATCAATAATAGGTGACAAACTGATGAGTGGAAAGCTTCTAAAACTGAGTCAAAGTGGTTTCCTGTCACCCACTCTGGTCTTTTTGTTTTCCTGTGACAGGCAAGACTACAAATGATTTTTGCATTGTTTTTTTTCTTTTTTGGCAGGCTATTTTTCTTGCTAAATTTCTATATCTTTCATCTTTGAAAGCGACCTATTATTTTTCATCTCTTCATCAGATATGATGATTTGGTGCATGTGGAAGCGATCTGATTGGGAGTTTTTCAACACTACATAAATCCCTGCCAGTGCTGTCTAATTTGTCATCCTTTTGGGTTTACGGCATCCTCTCTTCCTATGTGGATGGTCGGCGAGCCTTTATCCCCAGAGGCCTCGTCGAGCTGTAGGGAACTCGTCTAGTCGCCTCGGCAACGTCTCATGGCACCGAGCCAAGGAATGCCTCAACGGCCTTTTAACAAATAGAAGAGAATATGTGAAACAGGATTGGAAGTAATGCCTGGCAGACTCGCCGTTGGACCTTTTTGCTATTCATTCTATATATTTCTGTAAAGCAAAGCTATCCATTTTATGACTGGTGCCTAACCTGGCCCTGAGTCACATCAATAACACTCCTCTGTTCTTCCTGTTGCCAATTTGCTGATAGTCATTTTCTTCACGTATAAAGCAATTATCCTCGTCATTTTTTTTTTTAGGAAAACCCGGGTCACCTTGAACCAGTCATAACGTCTGGAATTAACAAATAACCTATACAACGGTAGAGAAGACAGAGAAAAAGCATTAGATATTTAGAAATGCATCTGATCAACATACTGTATATGTAACACACAAGTTGATTTGTGTTACTCAGTGTCAGAGTCATGTGATTTTCAGAGTCTGTGAAGTTCCTCCGGGTAGGAAACTACGATTTCTGTGTATCATGTGAGCTTGAAATGAAGTGCATGTGCACAGGCAGCATGTGTAACTCATATTAACAACAGGATTAACTGTATTTGTAAAAGCATATTGAAGAGGTTATTTTCCTTCTTTTAAACTTCCCTCATTTGGAAGATAATTGTATCACAAATGCCCTGTCATGACATGTTCCAACTCGTTTGGTATAATGAGTCTGATTTAAATCTCCAATGTCCCAATCCTGCCAGTGACTGCTGTATGGATGGATGACTGATTGATTTCTGCCTTGCTGACCGCAAAATCACCTGAGCACATGAATCCTAACATGATAAGACCCATGACTACGTAACAGTATAACACAATTTTGACTGCTGTATCAAAAAATCACATGCACTTTAAAAGAAGGTTCTCTCACCCACCTCGTTGTGACCCTTGGCCCTTTGCCCAGCAGTACTCTTGTTTTCTTTAGACCATGCCATCATTGTTTTCATGACACGAGTCACAAACGATACCGACAGCCTTCTGACATTAGCCACATTCAGTAATCATATCGTCAGTGCAGTCCAGTTTGGATTCCAGAAATAGTGCTGTCTGTTAAACTGCTGTCATTAAGATGAGACAAACTGCTAAAATGCAGAAATAATATAAAAATAAAAAATAAAGGCTCTTGATTCTTTCCAAGAATGTGCGCAGGATTTTCTCACACCCCAGGACGTTGGAAGGCAGTCCAGCCACGGCGTTTGGCAGAGTCAGGCGTCTCCATTACCTCCTTGAGTTTTTCTGTCTGTAGTCATTCCAGGACCACAGCTTGTCAATTCTGACGGAGACCCCACAGTAAAGGCAAGACAGGCCCCACACATTGGTATTAGTCAGTGTATGACTATATAATTTTGAAAAGATAGGTGATATATGGGGATAGGATTCACTGTTGACAGAGCTTGGCTGCAGTAGATAGAAGGCTCCTCTGTCGTCTGTAGGAACTTTCCCTTTTGCAGATTGCCTTATACTGATAGCAGGGAAAGTAATTTAACATTAGGTAAAACATGCTGTAGCTGATAAAGAAATCCCATCAGTTGCACGAGAAACAATTTGCAGAATTAGCAGATTGCTAGATAAGTATTTTGGCTAAACCGAGGCAAGACCTCCACTTTCTTGTCCTGCAAAGCGAGATAAACCACCCAGTGATTGGCAGCTTATGGAAAATGCAGTGTAAAACTTTGCCAGAAAAGCTTGTATAATACAAAATGTATCGCCAGAGATCAATAAAGCTGTCTTGTGTATTTGTGTTTTATGGTTAAAAGTTAGTTTCTCACTGTGTGTAAGACTGGAAAGAGTTATAGCTACTGATTTGATAGTAACGCAGCTTTAATGCAACCCAAATCACAGCCTGGCTCTGCAAACACCCTTTTCTTCCAGCTTTTCTGCTACAACAATGAAAAGAAAATGGAAAAAAAGATGCATCAGTTGTCCCTATATATAGATAGGTGAATATTAAAAAATAACACAAGAACAATAAACTTTTATGACACTCTTAAACCTGCAGAAACAAGTGAAATTGAAGCTGTGCTGAATGCATGATTATGACATTGAAGGTAGTGATGACAAATGTCTGGCGATGGTAGTGTTGTTGGGGTCAGAGAGAAGAAAAAAAAGTAATGGAATGAGGCAACCTGGAAAATGAGCATAAGTGAGGAGGAAGAGCAAGGACAAAGCCTCTTAAGATTCAATGTTACACTTATTTATATTCACAGGAGTCTGGCAGCCAGCAAGCACATGGATGACGTAACAATTTTAATCAAGGCCCTATGCGCCTTGTGAAGGCCTAAACACTGGGCGGAGGTCATGTGACTAGATTAGGATCTCAGATGTATAATATTGCATGAATAAGAACAGAAGGTGCAGGCACAGGCTGTGTGGAGGTGTCGTGGAGTCACTGGGAAACTTTTTTGGTGATGAAATTTACAGATTGGCAGAAAAGAATAACATCTAACCTTTAATAACTCTGATGCCAATCTCTGCATTGATTGGCTTCTCTTCTCATCTGGAAAAAAAAAAAAAAAAAAAAAAAACACGTTGCGTTGGCTTTTTCCTGGAGCAGACCTAGTTCTCCCTTTAAAGGGCAGAAAGATGAACATAAGACACTGTGACCCTCCTCCTACCAAAATTTGCACCAGTATATTTTTTTTGCCTCCCTGTTTCTTGAGTATGTGTATATATTTAGTTGAAGTCCTGGAGTCTGGTTCTTTTTTCCCCTATAGTCTCACTAAAGGTCCTACTAACACAAAGACCTGTCTGTAAATATTAGCCGCTCATTAGGATTGCTGGTCTGTCAGAATACTTGTTGATTCTTCGGGTCACATTGATGTTTTCACTGTAAAAATTCTGCCTTGTTATCTTTTATGCCTCAAGTGTGAAAACTTTGGCCCAGCTGCATGAGTCCCAATGCCTGTGCTAGCTCCGTGTTTGTCAGACGGTGGACAGTAGGAATATTTGAAAACATAAATCAGGACATGGACATAAAGGGGCAGAATGGAGCTGTGATGAGCTCTAGTGAGGTCCCATGACTGCAACTGCACTATTTGTCACCACCGATATAGGAATATTTTGGCTTCTTGACTTTTTATATCAAATCTAGGTCATCTGGTGGCTGCTGAACCCTTTGATTGCACCCAGAAAAATTAGGAGTCATTTCTCTAAAGAAATCCTGGATCTGAATTGAATCTACTTCTTTGGGCTGAATTGCTGCACAAATGCTGCAAATTCAAAGTTTCCACTCAACAACTGATGGTAGAAACACACGTCTCTATGGTAACCATTCTCACTTGGCATCTGTCATTATGTTCTATGTACATAACACAATAATAAATTGGAGCACGGCGCTGACAGGTACTCGAGGGCTAATTTCTATTTGCAGCAATAAGGGTAAAAGCCTTAAATTGGAAAGGACTAACAAAAACATTATTCAAATAAAGGAAAATGTTAAAATGTCTAAAAACTTTAACAACTGGGCTGTAAAATCCTCTCTCTTTTACAGAGCAGGATTTTATCAACATTGTGCGAGTAAAGACACAAGCACACAAGGAAATGTAGACATTGATAAAGGTTAAAACCTAATTGCATGAAGAATTGCTTTAAAGATGCAGTTGTCAGCCTCTTTGCCATGGCAACCCCTTCTAAACGGTGGCTACCCAGTTCGCTATCTTGTGATGTGGTTAAAATTAAGTGAAATCCATTTTACATTAGAGCATAAAATGTACAGTTTTATCTACATTACAACTAAAATTTTACTTAAAACTATGTTAAAGAAAAATGTATTTAACCTGGAGCCGAATAAAACATAATCATGAAACGTGTCCCAGTGGGAGCATTAGGTGGTGCACAGAGTATGACGTATTAGTTACTTTAACTACTTCTCACTTGTTAATCAGTGACACATATCTAATTGTAACTGGTATGTTCAGAGATGCAATCAGGCCCTAAATGGGACGCTGTTGAGTAAATGTTGAGCTGATAACTCTTTCTTTTAGGAGCTGCAGAGAACTGCCTGATCTTTAACTCTGATACCCACATTCCAAACTTCTTCTGTAACCTGGGCCTATAAGCAGCAGCTTTATGGCAGCAGGGACTCTAGCATTAAATTGAGAGAAGAGATTTTATCTCCTGTGACCAACAATGTCCAGCAAAACATAACCTAGACCATCAGATATGTAGGAAACTGCACCACAGGTTTTACGTCTGAGCAAGGCTACAGAGGACAGCTTAGAAAACAAACCCGTTCAGTGCACAGAGACATGGAAATGAAAAATGTGCCAGTAAAATAAGGAAAAAGTATTATTTGCATGACTTTATTCTGACGTGGTTTGGTGAGGTTGTTGCCTTTGTGACATCTGAGAGGTTGCATGATGACCTGGAACGCTGCAAAGTGTACCTGCTCTACACACACACACACACACACACACACACACACACACACACACACACACACACACACACACACACACACACACACACACAATCATACTGCTTTTCGTGCTTGAAGAAGTTGATCAGAAACCTTTATCTGTTCAATATCTCTTAATAATTAATCACAGGATAACACAGTTACTCTGAAAACACACTCCCTTGTCCAGTTTTGGTGTAACCTGTTTCCATGGTAATGCCAGGTTAAAAAGAGAGCCTTTATTATGACATTCTTATATTTTAAATATGTAAAACTAAAAAAACTAAAAGCAATAAAACTGAAAGAACTATTTCATCAGTCACGTACCAGATTTTGAGACAAACGGTCTCGGTCGTAATGATGTGGTCGAGCAGAGAAACGCGTTTAAGATTTCTGAGCTCCGAACTGAACACACTGTGTTCTGTTGATTCTAGCTGTGCAATTGCACCACATCATAGGCTCAAATCAGAGTGAACAACAAAGAATGGTTTTATGCCGTTTTGCTACAAACTCAGCACTTATGTCCCCCAGTTATTGGGTTACAAAAAAGACACACAGGCAAGACAGAACTGACAACTAGCATCTAATATGATTGTGTTTCCAGTTGTGTCAGCTAAAGGACCTTTTTCAGTCTAATGCTGAGCTAAAAGTTATTTCAATGTCAGCAACTCCTAAAACTTAAAAAGCACCACGGGTGCGAAGCGCCACTGATTTATCTGCCAATAATAAATGTTACCAGCATTTGGCACTTGGTGGGTGGTGAGACTGGACCTGGATGGCAGGAAATGAAAGCTGAATTACACCATAATGAGTTTGGGGCCCGAGGCCAGCTTTCTTTGTGTGTCCAAAAGTGGAGTTGTAATGAAAACTGGTTCCGTTTGCACATTTTCTAGTCCACATTTAAGAAACCAGGGATGCGCAGGAATCATTCATTGTTCCAGCGCTGGGGTTTGCTGCCGCCACCGCAGCAGGAATCAGGGACGTCTTCCTGTCGATCTGAATGCTTCAGGGGGATATCGCCGCCGTTTTTCGGCGATCCGTGTGTCCAGGTGGCACCGGGCCCTCATGTCAACACACATACTGACCATTGCGGGGTTCTGGCTCAGCCTCTTCAACAGGCCGGTAGAAGCTACTGACCACGCCAGCGACCAGCCAGGAGACAGGGACTGAAATAATAGATAGAAACCACTTCCAACTTCCCTCCTGGGCAGGTCTCGCCATCATCCATCAGCAAAATGAATCCACACGATAGGGTGCATGGGATGAATTTATGAGCAGTGAGGAAATCTTGTTGTTGTTAATCTTAGCGGAACAAAATGACAGATATCAGACTCTCTGTTTGACGTGAGGAGTAAAACACATAAATTTTAAAAACACTAATACAAAGACTCATAGATCTGATGTGTGCGGATCCAGCAAAGCAGATACTCATAAAATGATGTGCAAATAAAAAAAATATGGAATAAATTGTGCAGTGAAATTGAATGTCTTACAGGTCTGTTGATTCTTGATGGTGAAAGAGATTGACAGTTAAACAAGTTAAAGCTTGTGACCCGTGATCTCTCTGCAATTAGGTAATTTACTTAATGAGACCTTGGCTTTGTCCTTAAATATTTTTATCAACGGCAGATCCCTACACACTTCAAATACACAATTACATACAGTGCCAGAGGGGTTGATCAATTAATGGCTCATTATTTGAAAGGTGTGGCCTGACATACAAAATCACTGCACTGGCTGTAAATCATTTTAATTGTCATGTTTAGATAGACACTTAGCATTTAACTCCTATTGTCCTGGCTGTAAAATGGATTTTTGCTTCTCTATGTTTCATGTTTTACCTCAAAAATGACTATGAAAGTCATAATAAAGAGCTAAAGTAAGATCTGGGAATAAAGAGAAATTAATTAGACAAGCTCTGGACAACAGAACCCTTTTGCTGTGATTGTGGCCCGTGTTAGAACTTGGAAAATCTGTAGAAAAATGTTTTTTATACTACCAACTAACAGCAAACAGGTCTATTATCCTCCCTAATTAGCATGAACATGTATAAACAATAAAAAAAATCCAAAAGACAGCTGCAACGTCTGTATGATCTTTTTTTTTTTTTTTTCAAGAATAACAGCTGCAACTGCAAAGACACCAAAAAGGTTTTGATTCAAACTAATTCAACTATATGTGGATCTAAATAGCTGTGGGGAGTTTAGCAAAGGCCAAAGTGGCAGTCACGAGGTCGCCAGTCTCAGCATGTGTGCACGTGCGTGTGTGGGTGCGTGCATGTCACAGGGGCAAGTGATGACAAACGATGGCAAATTGGAGTGAAGGCTCCCTGCTGCGCTCCTGCCATGCCAACAACGAAGAATCAGAGGCATAGAAGGAGCTAAGAAAAAAGGAGCTGTCAAAAACACACAAACAAACACACAAACTGGCAGGCACGAAGCCCACGTTCTCACAAAGATGAGCGAGTGACACAGGGCAAGCCGGGGCACCGCGCCGAAGGGGGACAAGTTCTGAGGGTGACTTTGTTCAGCATTTGCTTTTTCCAATTTTGTATTTGTTTTACGGAGTTGTAACTGTTAAAAATGTTTCTTCTCAATATCCTCCAGAACAATGACTTAGGAAAAGTAGGACTACCCCGTAGCGTGACCAATGGCACATCCACCTTCATTTGCGCTCCAGCATCAGTGATGAACATGCCATCACACTCGATGTGTCAGCACTGTGCCTCGGCTGTTCTTCATCTTCGAAGAGCTGCAGTACCCCCCCCCATCCCATCAGGAACAGTGAGATATAATAAAACATCATTAACATCAGGAAGCCCAAATCAGGATTGCTTCGAACTAACAAAGACATGAGAGTGAATAATTCACCACCGAGTGTAATCAACCTGCAGCTCAACAATTGTTTATTAAATGATGGACTGACACCCAGCAGAATGGAACGTCAGTCCTAATCGCTATGACGATAATGGATGCTGAGAACCGCTTGATGTATTTGAAGACAAAAGAGAGAAATTTTGGCAAATAATAACTTCTGTTCGCTTCTGTTGATTGAAATTTCTCGGCTATTGTTTTGCATTGTAATTAAGTTCAGATCTTCTGCAAACAAAGCCATTATTGCGTCAAACTGCAACTTCAAAACCCCACTAATAGAAGTAATTAAGTAGACCAACCCCGCACATTCTGAAACACTGAGAAATCAATCTAGTTATTGTAAGAAATAGCTGGATTGATAGCAGATGCACTGAGCTGATCCTCTCCACAGAGAACTGAAGCTCCATGCTCTCGGTTGGCCGCCGCGGTGGCCCTGCTCTCATGCCTTAATGAAAGGTGGCATTTCAAAAGCATTAATTGAGATCATCAGCAAACGTCTTTGAATGTGGCAGCTCTTTCATGGCTGTGACAAAGAAGAAAAAAGTCTATCATGCAATTTAGAGCCTAGGACTTTGCCTTTTGAGTGGGAGGCAGTGACAAATTGAGTTTCGCCTTGGTGATTAGAAAGTAAAAGGAACGCAGTTAAGTGTAAAAAAAAAAAAAAAAAAAAAGGAAGGGGGATGGTTTTGCTTAAACCATTTTCTAGTCTGTCTTAGTGCAATTTTCTTGCCCTGCAGTTCATGAAAATAAAGAGAAAATGTGTAGGACCTTCAATTCTTCCGGTTCAAAGTTTTTTCATTAAATCTGTCTCTATTAAAATCAAATGATAACTTTATGTTAAGCGTTAGGTTATACAGTGCCTCAAAAATGTCACAAAATTCTCCTTTTTTGTTGTATGTTCCAGCTATTCTACCATAAATGCTTTAAGATTTCAAGGTAGGTTCAAGGCTATTTCAGGAAAGTTGACCTCCGTGGACATTCTTTTACACCTAAATGGCCACATGGGAACGGTGAATCTATCTTCGCCTAATGGATATAGGAATCTCACATCCCGCCTCGGTGATGAATGGCTTTGAATGGATGACTAAAGTATCCCTGCTTGTAGGAGCCACGGCTGCATTCATTCTGATAAGAATCATAAAGCCGGGCAGGCATGCTTCGGCTGGGTCAATATCCTATTTGAATAGCCATTACGCTACATGCGACAATGGACGTTAATATCATCAAGGTGTACCCCTCCGCTTCGGTCTTTGTGTTCATCCCAAGGTGAGTTATAAATGTTCCATATCCCCTTAAGTTTCACACATTCTTGCTCACAAGTGAGAAAATGATGATGAACTGAACCGCACTATCCATCAGGGTTTAAACTGATGAAAGCGGGACATTAACCACGGCTGCCTGGCAGATACAGGAACTCAGCTCTCTTCAATCTGTAATAACAATATCTTCATATTCAGCATAAGGAGCTGTCAGCAGGATGAAACGCTGTCTGCTACAACACTTGAGGAAATTGCTACTAGATCTTACCGATACGGTCATTTGTTGTCCTTTTCTTCTAAACTGTGCCAAACTAACTCTTTGTTGGCGTAAAAAGAGCCATCCTCCCCAGCCTCTGACCGCCTGGGTTGTAACACTCTGGCGATGTTTTGAAGTAGGTTTTAAAATTTAAAAATAATAACAGCTCTTTAAAACTAGGAAGTCAAAAAAAATACGGGTAAAGTTTTGCTCGAAGGAATGAAAGAGCTACATCTTGAGAGTTCCTTCAAGAGCTAATTTTCTTTAGCATTTGCAAGCAGTGGTCTTTTAAGGCAAATGGAAGACCTGGATCTCCCCAAGCTACAGCAACTGACCATAAACTGTATGACTAATGCTGCTGAACCCGAGACCGTCCTGGAAGCTTTCAGGCTAACACCGCGCTTCCCTAGCGTCTTCACACAACAAGGCCTTTTGCAAACAGCTTTGGCGAGTGATGTTTCCCAGATTGCCGCCCAGTGACAGATGTTTTGACAAGTTGCAGGATTCATCCTAATCTGTATTTATTAGCTTGCATTGTCTCGTTCAGGTGATCAGCACACCTGGAGCACTCCTGAGCACACCTGTGTGGGTGTGGAGCAACTGTAGAACAGGCAACTGTTTGTCTAGGTTTAGCGGTTAGCTCGGTGTGGTAATCTTTACTACCCTGCTGATCAGTCGTTCATGACTTTAAAGGTAAACAGTTGGAAGAGGTGACTTTTAGCATACTTAGGTTTATGATTATAATGCCAGGGCCTGGTTAGTGCTGGATGGTTTAAGTCGTTTGCAATAAAGAACTTTATTGGAATTATGTGTTTTGCAATGAAAAACGATAAAGCAAAGAAAAAAATCTCACAACGTACTTACCCAGAAGAGAAGGGTAGATACTTTATTAATCCCACAACAGGAAAATTAAACAAGACATAACTAAACAAAATGTGGTTTAATAGATTGTCTCATCTTTATTTGCAGCATGAAAAGCTTCAATCACTAATGTCTATTGCTAAGCAACAGATTTTGCTTCTTATTCTATCCATTCTTTATTCTGCCTGGTGTGGTTCATCTTTTCTCTTTTAAAGGAACTTAAAAGAAACCCATTCGTGACCTTATCTGCCAAGCCCATTCCCAATATCCAATTCAGTAAAATGCAGAGCCAGCAGAGAGGCGAGAACGCGCTGGCATGCTGCCCCACATCCATCCGTAGGCTGATAAAACCTGCATTCACAGGCCGTCTGGAGGACAAAGTAGGGAGCCGGATAGCAGTGGGATTTTCCGCACGTGATGTCTGGGATTAAGCTCGGTGGGATCAGCTTCTAGGAGACAGGAGCCTTGAAGGGTTTGCTCCATATTTGCTGCTCTGCCACCCCTTCCTCCACCCTTCTCACTGGCAAGTTCAATACTACAGTTTAGACTCCTTTGTTATATGTACCCATCCTGCGGGTTCTTTACTTTAAAAAATGTCTCTTTTAGCTAGTACACACAGCAGCGGGAGGGTACCTACCTATTGGAGGTGCTGCTGAAAAAAGAGCTGTCAAAATGGGGAAACAGGGACAAGGCCTCTTTCTTCCCTCAGAACTCCTCATTTAACCCTCTCCCACCTCATTAGAGAAAATGCAAAGCCTCTGGAAAAATAATGTGTATCATAAATCAGCAAAAAAATGGTTCTTTGGTATTTCTCTGCCAATGCCTCAACATCTAACAGGAATAAAACACAACAAAGTAAGAACAAACACATCACCAAGTTGTTCAGGCATCATGTCTAATTTCACAAAACTACCAATGAAATCAGCGTTTCAGAGAAATCAGAGACAAAGCAGCATCAGATGACGATGATGATGCTGGAGCCTGTGTGGTCACCATTTACAGGTGCTGTTATTCCTCTTCATCTTTGCATTAGCTGCTATCTTACATCCTGGGCTGCAAAAGCTTGATGGAGGATTAGGCCCATGTTGTACAATCAGAATGTTGATGTGATTGCATGTAAGTGACAACTATCCGTATTTGAATTTACAGCTAAGGCTCACGTATGAGATACACACCTACATTAGCTCTTGCTGTGTTTCCTTGGTTGACATTACATCAGTAAAAAAGCTTTCAAACTGAAGTGAGAAATACATTTCTGCACAGATCCTCATGAAGCATGCTAATAAATGCGATTGAAGCACAAAAGGAACCCTGGAGAGCGAGTCTTTGGGGGGAGGGGTGGGCACGGGATTGTGTACTCGTAGTACTCGTGCTGCCTATGGAGCAGGAACGGCAGTCAGCGATAACAGGTATAAGAGGCCTGGAGCTGTCCCTTCAAAACTACATTACAGCATGTTACTCCTCTTACACTGCAATTAACCCAGTTTATATTAAAGCAACAAATCTTTCTGAAACACGATCCAGGACGTCTTTCTCAATCACATGGTTTTCTCCAACCCTTTTATTCACTTCATGATCTTTTGTTGCTGCGTATTTGTTGGATTCACTCATTTTGGACAACTTTTTTTCTTCATTTTTCAGACTTGTTCTTACACATTCAGCTACCGTAAGAGTTGTTGTTAGATAGCAGGCGCAGACTTGAAAATTCCTTGTACGTGCAAATTATTTTCTGTTTGACTGGAATGAGGGAATTAGAAGATTTATGATGGTCTGAGGCCACAGAGGGAAGCAGCCGAGAACAGGCTCACGCCTCCTCTGACTGCTTAGCGCTTCATAGTCTGACGCCTGTGTCATCTCCACACCCACGCGTAATGACATACTCACCTGTACGTCCTCCCACACACACTCCCACACACACTGAACAAAAACAGGGGCTTATAGGGAGAAATTAAGTGACATGATTCAGTATGGGGGTTGCTTTACACATTTTAACATATAGAATAAGTACATGTGACTTTCTAACCTTAAACCCATTCTTTGCCATCACTCTAACCTCGGGTCTAGCAACTATTAGACAGCTTTGCAGTTGGAGCCCAGTTAACTTTGCAGTTGGAAACTACTATGCTATATTTGGACTCAGCCTGCAGTGATTTATTTAGTTTAGTTGGAGTGAAAAATCTTTTACATCATTTGTATTATGTTGCACTAATGTAATACATTATAAAATTTAAAGTCTAATCATAAAAAGCTAAAGGTTCTTTCAACATCACATGACACTTTAGTGTTAAAGCCCATCTTTTTTTTTTTTTTCCTCACAGTTTCAAGATCTTTCTCCAGTAATGAAAATCCACGCCGATATGATTTTGGGCTGGAGATTAAACCCACCTCGGTCGATACTCCCTAAAATTCCCAAATATCTCTCTGGTCTCTGACTCAAGATGATGCATGTACACTCAGTTTTCAGCAGTTGCGCTGGGAGAAGGGCCTCCGGGAGCAGGAAGCAGTGAAGGGATGAGAACTCTTAGTTTGGCAAAGCTAGTGATGGATAAAACGTGTCCAGCTAGCAAGCTAGCTTCAATCAAAACAATGGGTTACTGTTAGAACTGTGGCCAGGAGGCTTAACAAATACATTTTTATATTTTAATACTTGGAAACTAGTGTTTTAATTGGAAAAGGAAAATGGATATTTCTAATGGATTGTGGCATGCAAACGTGTTTGTGTGAAAAGGGAATCTGTTGTGATCTGTCTGTTGATCCCACAGACAAAGCTACTGTTGCTCCGCCGGCCTGCAAACAGAGCAACTTTTGTCAAACCAGTGCAGATGAGTTCATGGGAAACAAGTAAGAGACCAAACAAGCAGACTTTGAACGCGCACACTGGATCTCACTGAGCCTGATAACGATAATGTATGTCACTGACTTTTTAAACAGCCATGTTTCATCTGTGGCAGTCCTGACCAACTGCAATCCCTCCCTTCGAGCTCCACTCTCACGCTTACAACTGTCTCAGTGTTTTACAGCTTTAGGCAGCTGGGAAATAAACTTTGAGCCTTTTTTTCTTTTGTGAAGAAGGACTCTGGTATATGCTGACACCGCCGTAAATGAAAACAAAGGCACCTACTTGGTAATTAAGCAGTCACAGCCGAAAAGAAACAACAAGGAGAGCTGGGACTTGGTAAATTCATCTGTTCAAATCCACAAAAAAGACATTATTTCCTTGGTTTGATTTTTACTTCTTTGTCAGACTGTGTTTTATGTATGGAACTTTGAATAAATCAGATTTTTTCTCTGCTTTCCATTACATCCTGTTAGTGCAGGACCTCCCCTGAGACCACCTCCTCCATAAGTCTTCATCGCAGCATCTGAAGAATGTTAATCTCCCCCTTTTCCCGGGAATGTCGTGTCCAGGAATCTCACCTCTTCAGAGAAAATCCGTAGATACAGATGAGCCAGTCAAAACGTCTAGAGAATAGGCTTCTAACCGCTCTCTGGGAAACATTTTATTTATTTCCTCTTCTGTTTTTAACCCACCTTATTACCTCTCTATTCTCTTGGAGATCTCCCTCAAACTCAGATGTGCAGCAATACATCATGGTAGCTCACAGTCATCTATTGCCACATGACCTTAACATCATTCCCCACCTCCAGTTGAGAAGTGTCTCAGCTTCCTGTGTGTTTTAGATGGAATGGGTGAGTGACAATGGAGGAGTGAATCCACAAAGGTACATGTGAAAGTACCCGTTAGACCTGTCAAAAGGGAAAATGCTGAAACTAAGATTTGCAGCCACTCCAAATGTACTGCTTGTTTATGTAGCGGGTTGCAACTTGATGGATTAAACGTCCAGTGAAGATTTTGGCTGCAATGTAGCAACCCCCCGCCCCATTCCCCAACCCCCTACATTTCAGGGGGTGTCAGAACAGGCAACATGTCAGCGCATCCACCAAAATAAAACAGAAAATGCACAACAATGACATTAAAAAAAAAAAAAAAAAAAAACAGACACACATGGATGGATTACATGCGCCAGCCACACCAAACAGCTCCAGTCACATGCTCGCCCTGCAGCTGACCTTTTTACACAGAGTCGTGACACCGGATGCTGCCGTGCATCCACACTGTATTTGTGCGCTCTACCATGTGTAAATACACACAGAGGACACGCACAGATTTTACACATATTTATGCACGCACATGCAATATGTCTAATGCATGTTGGATCTGCCTTGTGGGGAGAGAGGAAGAGCATTTATGCTTGGTTGGATAAATAAAGATAAAATATAGCACTATTACAATTTATTATTTTAAAAATATAGATGAAATAGAAACAGCCATTAACCAAGCACCTATAACCTTTATTGTCAGAGAATTATATTGAAATGATTGTGTTTTTTATCTCCACTGAGAACAAAATGCCTAAAAACAACCGTCGTTCCAAAGACCTGTCACCTGTTCATTTTGTTGCTTTTGTTTTCCAGAGAAAAGAAAATCTGGTTTAGCCTTTTGAAGTCAAAACCGAGCATTGAGCTGCCTTATTTCAATTTCTCCTCTGCAATTTCACTGAGATGAAATTGATTTATGCAGTTTTACTTCAAGTTTAAACGACACTGAAAGTGTTCCTTTATCACAACCACTACCATGTTGAAGGAGCTGACAGCTACCAAAGGTGCACAGGGCGTTTGGGTAAATTTACCAAACAAAAACATCCTGAGAGGCAGATGACATTCGTCCATGTTGTTAGCGTGGAGCGTAGCCACCCTCCACACTCAGGAAGGTGTAGG
>CAAE01014716.1:891298-911233 GCA_000180735.1 Tetraodon nigroviridis
TGTGTGTGTGTGTGTGTGTGTGTGTGTGTGTGTGTGTGTGTGTGTGTGTGTGTGTGTGTTTGTTATCTTCCTTTTTGAAGAACCTCTGTGGTAGTTCCTGCTGTACTGATGTTTGCCCCTGAGTAAAGCAAGAGCTGAATTAGTCACCCTGAGTGGCCTGGCTGTAACTAACATTCGTCTAGTGTAGTTCCAGTGTAAGGAAGAGATAGCTCTCTTGAAATTGTTCAAAAGCTGTGTCGTTCCAGAGAAGAATGGGACCACATTTCTGTCAAATTATCTTGGCAGGAATCGATAGACTTCACCAACTTTTGGACAGGGAAAAGCTCCATCCTGCAGTAAAATATTCATGGGGCATTACACAAAGATAAACAGAGCTGTCGTTAGGGTCAAAGATGCACCTTGCTGCTCATCACTCGCCATTGAATACATGTTGATTTGACTAGGTTTTCCCTGCTGCCAGTTGTACCTTAGGCAGGTATGGTACATTCACAGCTTTTTTTTTTCTTTACTTTTTTTTTTTTATTAGGAGAGTTACAGAAATGTGACAGATGAACGCCACTATGTTTTTTTTTTTAAGTGCACCTTGACTAAATATCCTCTTAATAGTGCCTCTAGCCACGGTCTTCCTTCATGGACTTTGTTCAGGTGTTTGGTTTCAGGTGAGAATAAAGAGAAAGTAGCTTGTCATGGTTATTATATAGAAAGGCTTTTAACAACGGGTAAGCCACAGTTTAATACCTGAGTCATCTCTTGTTGCTTATAAGTGCTCATGAGCACAGTAGAACCACACCAGGCTTCTAAGGACGACTCTAAATTACCCTTTTAGAAACTGAGCGTTTGCACGGCAACCTCTTTTGTTTATATTGCTTTCTGCAAGTGTCTGTGCACCCTCTGCAATTTTATCTCCACTTTTTAATTGACCAGTTGTTTGCTAGAGACTAATCTCTGAGGCTGGTGTGCACAAGGCTCCTAAAAGATGCTGCAAATTAACAACTTATCCTAATCCTTTTCCAAAACATTAGCCTTTCTGGTCAGAAGTTTGATTGTGTGTGTGAGAACAGATAAAAGTTACTATAATAAATTATTTTGTGTGGAAAAAAAAACAAACCTCAGATATGGGCAAATACATATGTGAGGATGCAGATGCCATATAAGGTTACACATAAGGCTTCGGTGGACCCTTGCTAAGTCACACAGTAGCGCTTATTGTGTCAATTTTATTTACACCTAATCATCTATCAATACCTATGTCTCAGGTGTAACATTGTTCGCCTGACAAACCAGGAACACCTGTCTCTCTAATCCCACCAATTAACCTCGAGACTAGCTCCTAGCTTGGGTTACATCCAACTTGGCCAGGGCGTCTTTTATCCTGGCGCGTCAGCCTTTGCAATCTTCTAATCAGGGTAACCCAATCCCACACTTTTGTCCTTTGTCTGAGCTTGGAAACAGACAGGCGTGACTGGAACACAGACAGGTCCTTCTTTTGTGCTTGCTATTACCAATATTCAACCGCTCATTCTGTTGTACTGGCCCAAAAGCTTTTTCCACCCTTGGTTTCTCACCTGCTTAAGCCCATATTCCGGTCACAGAAGTAACCGAGGTATTAAACTAGGATTTGTTTTTCTGAGATTAAAACCAGACTAGCAGCCAAAGCCCGCCGTGTACTGTGACTGCCTATAGTTTACCCGCTAGTCTTAAAGCAGCATATTTCCACCGAACAGGGCCACGGCTCCAACGAACACGCTGATTCATATCGATCCTGAGGATATCGTCTTTAAAAGACACCTTTAGGCTTATAGTGAAAATAGAAAAAAAAATGCTCCCTGAGGACGAAAGAGGAACAACAGAAGAACAACACGTGTACAGAAAAAGCCAGTGGCTACATGTCAGATAGAATGTCAGCTTTTTTCCCCATCTCTGTTCCTCGAGGCATTAACGATTAGCTGCAAATCCTTTCCCTGATATTCCATCGTAGCGCCAATGAGATACGCTGGGGGACAATGAAGAACAGATGAAGAAGGTAGCAGGTGGAAGGGTCTTGTGGGAATGGCCATTACAGGATGTGGGAGAGCAGCTTCGCTGCAGGGGCCAATTCCGGCAAGGATTTATTGATCCTTCTTTTTCTATTCTCGTATTTCTTTTAATTTTACGTGAA
This sequence comes from Tetraodon nigroviridis, assembly GCA_000180735.1. Taxonomy (NCBI): domain Eukaryota; kingdom Metazoa; phylum Chordata; class Actinopteri; order Tetraodontiformes; family Tetraodontidae; genus Tetraodon; species Tetraodon nigroviridis. Next base: position 893,457 of record CAAE01014716.1, read on the forward strand.
AGCACCGAAGGAAGTAAAATACTTTATATTGTCTTGGCTTTGTTTCTCCACACATTAAACAAATTAAGAGGTCAAGTGGGGGAGGAAGTTCGGCTAAATAGAACTCCCCCCTGTAGCAGAATGGAAACTCTAAACCACTTTTTTTTTTTTTTTTTTCAGCGTACATCGCTCCCAAATAAACCTATTAGCGAGGAAAGAGCCACTGGAGCCGTGATTATATGGTTAATCATTTTAAAAGCTTATAAAGGCCAGTTTGAATAAGACTTTTCAAAATGTCGCAACCCTGTTTAAAAATAAATCAATTTAAATAAGTACTTGCAAATGGTTGCTGGCAAAAATAGCTTCTAAATTGTTGATTGAAGATGCTGGAAATGTACACATTAAGCCTGGTTCCCAGCGCAGCAGTTAACGTTGTTGTTCTCTGTTGAAGAGGGTCTGCCCATAAATGCGCTCAGAATTCAGACGGGGAAATTTGCCTCTTATTCATGCAGTCTGTGAATTTTGCAGACATGGGAGGCTTTTTAATTCTGCTATTTCTTCCAAAAATCATATCACACTGTGAGGGTCAGGGCACGAAGGAGAGATGTAAGATGACCTGGATTGTTGCAGGTCTTCGCTGCAGAGATCATTTCGATATCTGAATGATTAATCATTTTCTGGGATCGTGCTCGTTAACCTTCTTGACAGTGAACCAACAATGAAAAAGCAGCGATTCGTCTGTCTAAACATGCGGCAATTACCTTATCACATCTTTAAATCCTCAGTCTGGAGGTTAACACTACTCCCGAAGGAAATTTTTTGGGGCACTACAGTGGACACAGTCGTCTGACCAGTGAGCAGCTGTTGAGGTCAGTGACATGTTTCAGATGCAATCACCTATCAGTCAACATGGATTGATTTCCTTTGTGAGAGTTGTTTATAAGATAACATCTATTTTGGAGGAGCTTTTTCAAATGAAAACAGTATTAATTTCAGACGTTTAACAGTGACACAGATAATGTTGAAGCCGGGAGACTTGGACAACGTCTGAGAGGAAAGGGAAAAAAAAAAATCGTCAATGCCTCCGAAAACAGGTTCATGGTTCACCGAACATTACAAACCACCTTTTACCTTCCTCACAATAGGTAGCCAGATTTACAAAACATATTGGCTATTTTTTCCTGGTGGTGTACAATGGTTGGGTTAGTTTTACTTCGGACAGATGAATCTATACACGGCCAAAAAAAAAGTGAAAAAAAATCAAAAATTAAAAAACATGTTAAACGATTATAAATCCTAATGGCTGTAGCACACACTCATTACGGATTGTGGACCTGAACCCACAAAGATGTCCCAGCACAGCAGTAGAAAACACTGTAACATTATGGACAACACCCTTCCACCCACCTACAGAGGCTCTGAAGGCATGAGATAAAATGTGTCCAAATGATGCACTGAAGATTGGGGACGAAGATGCTTTTTTTTTTCAACCTGAGTGTCAACAAATTTATAATGTGGAGGTCAATATATAAGCCTATGTGTCTTTTGATGTACCTGATGGCTAGTGGATTAATCGGGTGGTCCTTCATTGTGTAGCACCTACTGTACCTACAAGTGGGTTTTGTGTGTGATGCCCGGTGGTCTCCTAAGTTGCCCTGGTCTTGCAGCGTTGGAATGGTGGCAGTGTCACGCTGACATGCGTTGGCCCACTAGAGAGCCTTCGTGTTGCGACGGAGCTGCTAGAGACACTTTCCATCCCGCTTTTGTGGAAAGCTGACAGAATCTTGGCCAGCACGTCAAACTCCACCCTCAGAAAAGCAATCTCTGCTGGGCTGTGTGGACTGTCAGAGAGGAGCACAGGTGTCAAAACCACCAACAGCACATGAAACAGACCACTGAGGAGTAGCAGGGGGCTCATGCAGCTTTGGCGGCTGTTATGTTGAAAAAAAAAAAAAACATTTCTCGACTAATCAGTGGCAGACAAGGCTCACCCATGACTGCAATTGAATAACTTTTTTTTTGTTTTTGCTATCTTGCATTTCTCAGATCGCTGATTTTTCTCTTTGGCTGTTCTGTTTTTCTTTTATGCACGGTTACCTCATACGTGGTATGATTTTGTCTATAAAACTGTTTCGCGATGAGAAAAGACTAGAAATGATGTCTGGGTATCGATGGAGGGGGCGGGCCTGTGTATGGATCAGGATAAATTCCCAGATGATGCCGTGAGCTTCACACTCTTGTCAGGAGCAATATATCTTGGTTCCATGCGAGGCAGCTTTACTGTGTGAAGTGTGAACGTATGCATGCTTCCAGCAATGTGCAAAACTGCAAGCATCGGCATCAAATTAGCAATGTTCCCTTTGCTTTATGTAGCGTTGTATGAAATGTAGACCTCTTTTCCCTTTCACTGCATTGAGTTACCCTTTTATGAGGTGACACGGCTGCATGTGGCCTGGTCGCAGCAACGTGTTGGAGCAAAACTTTATTGTTTTGAGGAGTTTTTTTTTTTTTTTCCCTCCCTTTAAATCACCTACATCTCTCCCATGGGTGATGTTCTCCAAGAGTGGACTCGCTAAGCTGTAGCAAACAAGAGTGGATGCCTGGGCTGGCCTGTGAGAAAAGGCAGATCAATGAGACAGCTGGCCAGCTCATGCGTAGCAGCTTTGCAGAGATAGACCTCTGTGGACATTTCTGGTTTGGAGACAAGAAATCAGTTTGTGGCCAGTGCTTGCTTATCTGCACTGAATCTCTTAGTGCATGAAGTATGCTACACGGGGGAAAGGAGACATTGCCCTAAAATTTTAGTTATTTATTTATTTATTTATTTAGGAGGGAAAACACATACAATAATGAAATCTACGTAATTTTACAGGCTGGGCAAGCAAGTTCGCCTGGAACAGAAGGAATTTTGCAAACCTGGATCGGATTTACTGATATGTGCCTGGCATTCGTCTAAAATCCATCTAAACATTTAGGATCATTTAGACACGTACTGTATTATTGTACAAGTTCTGATCAAACCCACACCTAAATGCAGTTTTCAATATGAACCTGCATGTTTTTTTCTGCTAATCATCTTTAACCGTGTCAGGTTAATCTGCGTTCGGTGGGGGGATCACTGTGCTCACTGTGAAAAAATTAGGAGCAGATGGTTGGTCAGATGCTGGCAGACAAGTAGAAGTTGCTTTGGAAATGTTTAGATTACTTTTTATAAGCGCATGTGCAAATATAGTCGGTGAGGGTGGGGATGGTTGTGGAATGAGGGGGGCGTCAGCATCCTAAATTACCAATTCCAAGCAGATTTTGATGAAGTCAAGTATGTTCTTTCCTTCCAGAGCTGTACTCCTCGTGAGTTGAAATTAAGAATGCAGTGATGGAGGTGTCCGAAAGCATTTTTAACAGCTTATTTTCCTTCATGTACATCTAGAACATTCATTTCAATAGAATTTTAAAAAAATAATAATAATAACAATATTTAAAAAATGCCCTTACAAGAGAAGTTAATAAGAAAAAGTTCTCCCTACAAAAGTCAGCAATTACCAAAGTCATTTACATTTAGAGTAGCATTTTGGGGCGATTTCCACGCATGTCCACAGGTATCAAACAGTTTGATGGAGTCTTGCAGTTCGTGATAATGGTGAGACTCCTTGAAAGAGAGAGAAAGAGAAAGAGAGAGTGAACAGGGGAGAGAAACAATGATAAAAAGGACCTGCTCTCTTTATTTTTCTGATTTGGCTCCAAATCCTAATTACCTGAGGATTTCTGCCCATAAACATTTTTTTCATAATATTATTTCTTTTCATGTTGTAAGAAAGAGTTTAAATTGTGAGGCCTACAGACCAATTTCAAGGATTCAAGGAACCTTACTGTCACACCAGCATTTACACGAGATAGTATAAATTCTGCTCAAAGTAGGAGTAAAGAAATGGATGCAAATCCATGGCTGTGTCTCCATTAAAAATATATAGTGTTGCTCATTTATCCTTATCATGATTAAAAATGCACAAATGCAACCAAACATGCACACATTTATGGGATTGTTAACAGGGTGGCCATGTTAGCTCTCTTAATGAGCCTATTTTAGCTGCAGATTACATCAAAATTCACGCGCTTCAAGAACAAATTTGAGCAAACTAGCACATATGAAAATGTAGTAATAAAGGCAACTACAAAAAAAAGGGTAATTCAGTGGAAATGAATGGTTGTGCTCTCCATTGAAAGAGTTCAATTTAATTTTGTATTAGAGATTTAGAAAAGAAAAACATTCATATTTTTTAAGAAAAAAATGTCTAAAAGACATAATAGAAGGCAACTAAGGTCTGCTTTAAGGATTCTCCAAATATTAAAAAATATAATTTTTCTTTTTCTTGGTTATTTTTTTAATGGAGTTTTGACATCTATGCAGCATTGTCACTGAAAGAAACGGCAACGTTACCTTGAATGCATGTGTAGAGCGCCAAAGAAATTGAAACCAAGTTTGGTTTCTGACAGTCATAACCTTGACTCTACCAGCAGGATCTCAGTAGTCAGTTTACTGGTAGAGCCTGGCCTCCCGGGTCAAACGAAACCTCCTTTTACTGTGTAAAATGTCCTCTGCGGAGAGTTGGGGTCTGTTTTGACCGTGGACATCACAACCTCCTCCTCTGTTAAGCTATGCTTTATAGACCTACAGGAGACGGTTCAGGGTGGGTTTTCAAACAAACACACAGCAGCCGTTTCTTTCTGTGACGTTATCTTTCCATCGCACCAGTGAGGAGCATGACTTTACTGCTTATCTCGGTTCTTTTACAGTGTACCATGTTTAAATGTTACGATGCACAAAAGCAAGAAAACAGCCACTTGTCTGCAAGCAAAATGCAGCAAAGAGGGCTTCAGATAAAAAGATGGTTTCAGTTTTTTCGACTTATTTTTAATAGAAAATCCAGAAATGTCTAGTTTCACTGAAGAGGCTCATCGAACTAAAAGAATGAGCGACGCGTAGCATCCTGTCCCCAAGGAACGACCGGAGATGTGAATCTGCCTGGTTTATCTGGTATTGCTGCCATTTGGCTTTTTCTCTCTCTCCTTCGGGGGGTGCCTGACAAAGTACCTGTTTTTAATAAGATGCCCCCCAGCCCCCCACCAGCATTTTCCTCCCACGACACAAACCTTTGGCACCCTTTTTTAGCACAAATGAGTCTTTCTGCTCTTCCACCTCCTTGTACTGACCAGGACAGGATTAAATGATAATTCACCCTTTATTCTCTTCTGGAACACTTAAGGACCCAATTCCACTCTTGCATGTCTGATCCTCTTACATCAGCAGTCAGTGGAACATTTTTTTTTGCTCCTTAAGCCAATGCAGCAGTCAGGGAGCCAGCAAGTCATAAACATAGTAAGAAGCAGAATGGAAACATAACCAAGAGAAAGAGATGGAGGAGAAAGGCTTTTGACCGGACCAGCTATCCAGCTATGTTCTCCTGAAGACTGTTTTCATAGATGTGTTCATGAAGCAGCGATTATGCTAAACGCTATCCCACATTACTGGCACTGAAAACTGACTCCAAGCCTTTTTAAACCAACTGTCAGCACAAATTTTATAAAAATGTCATGTGTCTCACATGCACACACACACATACAAACACATGCATGCTTTATTTTTATTTTGGATTATTTTGGGGCCAAATTTTAAAGATGACTGGTCTGATTTCCTGTCTAGTGGTTAGCAAATGGCACCTTCTCTGTATGAATGTGTGTGTGAACGGGCGAATGCAGGTTTAGGTCAAAGAGCAAGCCTTCTGTGCAATCATTTGTGATCTGAGAGTGAAGTGGAGCGCAAGATGAATTTGGGCGCATTTAAACACAAACGCCACAAGTTACCCATAAATGGTCGAAGAGAGGAGGAGGATCAGGAGGCTGAGGAGGCAGTCGCCATGGAGACATTAATCCCGGACATGCTCAGATGGCGTTTTGTTCTCACTGCTGCATATGCTCCAGAGGGAGCTACGTACACAAACACAAACAGGACAATGTGGTTAATCTTCTACATATGCCTGGCTGATTCCAGACAAACATATAGACATAATGCTGTAGAGATCAAAAAACAGGGTTAGGGTGGGGGTGGAGGTTGGTTGGGTAGCTGGTCCTCGCAAAACAAAGGGATGTCTCAAATCCTATAGTGTCAAATGTTCAACATGCATCTTGACTGCATCTGAACCAATGCCTCGCCCAGAGCGATTCGAGCAAAGATGTGCAGAAACACTCCGCAGACTCTTTACTGCGCCAGTGTTTAGTCAACATAATGAAAACGGTGCAAGAAGAGTGATATTAAAGCTAGGAGGGCAGGATGGGAAAACAGGAAGGCAGCTGATAACGTGCTGTAATGTAATAAAAGGTGCTGCAAGTGATGAGGCCTGACTCTGGGAGTGATGACAGAATTGATGCCTCTTTTTTGGGCCCTTTTCGATGTAATATTTGCTGGGATGAGTCCCTGCTGTTCCAAGGATTATTGCTTTTCTATTGTTACGCAATGGTTTGTGGCATTCATCCACCAAATTGACATGCGCGTCACCCTTGTGGCATTTGGCAAAACATCCACCCTTTTTTAATGTTTCTATGAAGCTCCGTTTGACTTCTTTTTTTCCTTCTAGTGAATGGCTGCGGATTTATATTTCGGATTTTGCCAGTGAAATGGTAATATTCCAGAACTTAATCAGAGACGTGGGCACTGGGAACAAGGCACACGCACTCTCAAACGAAGGAGTCAGAAGCTTGTGACAGCTGTGCATGTTTGTTAAATATTGATCCTTAGTGAGATTAGCAGCACTGAAAGCAGCCTCTTTAAAGGTGATGCTTGTTTTCCACGAGAGTATTCACACCATCTGCCACGCTCAAATCAGGCGTCACAGTAACCACTGGCCCCAGTTCTGTGCACACACGTGGGTGAGAGCTGTGAAAGTGGTAATTTCTCATATTTTAAGGGATTTTTTTTCTTCTTTCTTTTTTGGTCCTTCTCTGCACGTTTATTAGTATTGATCAACCTGCTAAATTAAAGATCTTTAAAACAAGCTGTTGGGGCTGGTATAAATCCTGGGGATTGTTAGCAGCCGCAGAAAATGTAGACTTGTGGCACTGCACAAAAGAGCTCATGATCCACATTGTGTGTGTGTGTGTGTGTGTGTGTGTGTGTGTGTGTGTGTGTGTGTGTGTGTGTGTGTAGTTCTGCATGCACCCTGCCTTCACTTTGCCCCCTCCCCCCTTTTTTCATCAGAATGCCCAAGCAGGAGAGACTTGGACAGAAAGCGAGAGGGGGAGCGGAGGGAGGGCGGACACCCTACTGCATCCCAATCAGGCCGGATTGCTGAGGCAGAACTGCGCCTAAAACACTGGCACTGAGCTCAGCTCCACTCCGCCCGACCATTTCCAATTCAGAGTCATTACAGCCCAGTGCAATTCAAACAATAACAAATGGGTCCAGACTTGATGGTTATGCACAGCGTGCAGCGCTGCCACAACACGCGGCGCCACTCATTCTCTTTAATAAGGTGTAAACACTTTTTTTAGTGTATTGAAGAAAAGTTAAGCCCGTTTTATTTTTTTACTTGCAATAACACAAATTCCCCATCAACAGTATCGTGATACGACCAAATCACAGGCTAAATTTCCACCCACCTTTTATTTGCTAAATTCTGTTTGCTTTAATTTTTAGCTAAAGGTCTAAACCGGCTCCAACACACCAGAACTAAAGTGTCACTGAACAGAAAAATCACAGGAGATAAAGCAATCTCTGTCAGAACATTATCAAACTCCACTCTGAGCATTTAAAATCGTGACAGGTCCTCTGGAACCTATTTACCGCGGCGCTGCAAACCAGTTCGAATGCATCACAAGTGTTGCTGCTTCACATCAGGCCTCCAAATCAATCCCGCTCTTTTACTGCTCGCGGTGTATCCCACGGAAAACGCTTAATCCCCTCTTGTATCGGGAGCAGGATTGCGCGCCGCTGCTCCTCTGTTGTGCAGAAATGCGGTTCAGGCAAATTGAAACCAAATTTCAGTTTAATTTCCGAACAATGAAAAGGCAGCTGCAGTAATCTGGCCGGGCGACGGCGCACAAAGCCCGGGATCAATCTCCTCCCTAATCCTATTGTGGCTCCTGTACCTGCTTACAGTGGCTCGGGTTTGGGCTCCCACCTCCACCGCACCTCCCCTCCTCTCATTGAGCACCTGTTCGCACACACACACAGTCACCTGAAAGGAAAGCACTCCAGGTTATTAAACCTGCAGAGGGAACCCCCCCCTTTATCAATGTCTTTATTGGAGTATAAATGCGTGGTTTCCGCGCTCTGATTACTCTGGAAGCGCTCTGCTGCAGGCAGACGTGTGTTCCTGCTCCAGTTCTTTCCACTTTTATATGCGTCTCTGTTTTTAATTGCGAAATTTTACACGTCACATGTGCAGATCTGTTTCATTTACGAGTACCGGTAAAAATAATGGCTACCCTATAGAATCCGAGATAACTACAATTTTTTTCCTTTTTTTTGAGTTTTGCTGAAAAAGCAGATTTTTATTTTTTTATATTTCTATTGTCATCAATAGAACTGCATAATCTGTTTTACTATATATTAATAAAAATAGTGACATCATCTGCTGTATCGGAAGTTGGGCAAACAAAATCAAACTTTACATCAGTGATGTGGAGGCAGCGCACCGCCAAACTTCGATTTCCTCCAAGTCATCCTATCCAGCTGTATCAGGCCTATTTGCCAGTCTGTGGCTTTGTCCTGTGAAATGGTACAGGAGCCACAGTAGCTGCCGAAGCCACCGTGTCTGATAATCCTGCCACTGAGTGAGGCCACCATCGTTCACCTGTCTATCAAAGCGTCTTCCCACCGAGAAGTAAAAAGCATTTAGAGTCCAGCTGATTCAGAAGATGTGACGTCGTCCTTAAAAATTTCATCTTAAAAAAAAAAAAAACAACAGTTCTGTTTAAACTTTCATTGTGAACTAGAGAATTTAATTATTTTTCCATCACAACGCCAATGCTGGTGCAATTATATGGATATTCAGTCAAATAACATCATTTATTAAATTTTTCTAAAAAGCATCTTACCAAAATTTGATGACCTGAGGACACTCTGACATGTTCCTGTTGTTGAATGAATTTTAAACTGGATGAAGAAACATTTCCTCTCTGCTAAAGATTGGATCTAAATGGTTGACGTCACTGATACAGAAGGCATGTAGGCTACCATCAGTGTGTCGTGACAAATACGGTGAATTCAGACTAATCTGGATTTAAATGATGCAGAAAATGTGCCTTTTTCCTCTGCTGCTTTCCTATTATTTATGGTGGCGAGGGCAAGATGATGTGTCACCAGTCGTTTGCTGAACATAAACATGGTGCATAAACACAGTAGCCTGAACAGCACTGCAAGTACCACAAGTCATTCACTGTGTATTCATCAAAATAAACAGTCTGTCGTGCCTGTACTGACAGTGAACATATGTTCCCTGAATATCAAATGGTTTTAGTTTGCTGTTGTCACTATTTGCCTTCATTTCCAGCAGATTTTCATATAGTTTTTAGCAGAGTCTTTTTATCTCTAAAACCTGTGATGAGTGACCAGAGGAGAGATTTAAAGAACCATTGGGGTGTGCTTCACTAGGAAACTTGACTGTTTACAGCATAAACAATTAAATTTAGAACTCTTATTATGTGAGGAGCAATATGGCGCCAGGAAGGTTCCAGCTGAGTGCTGGAAATTTCAAAAGGTGTTAAAAGCTTCAGGCGCCAAGTTTGGAGCCATTCTGAACGAGCAACGCTTCCTGGGTTCTTCAGCTCTCGGTGGAATTCTTGTCTGTAAAGCTTGTGAAGGTAAAAGGAACAAAGCAAAAGTAGATTTAGTTTGTTAAGCAACTGGTTTCTCACAAACGACTAGAGCATCTATTTAATCTTGACCTAAAGGGGATGCCTGTCTGTACTTTCCCCAACTTTATATTTTCAGAAATTGGCATCCTTTACAGGCATCAGAATGTCTAGACATCATTTGTTGCTAATCGCTGCCATGCTGTACATCTGTGTTGTCATTACGCTAATTCACTTTGAAAACATAGAGGGTCTCCTAGAACCCATGCCAGGCTAATTTCCTCTACATTAAAGGCAGAAAAAGAGCATGTGAGAGATGTTACTGCTGCTGAAAAAGGTGTTTGCATCCTTGGGAGTTTTTTATGGTTATTGGTAAGAACAGATTGTGTTTAAAAACCTAAGATATCTCAGTATTATTTTACAGGCCAGACAAAGTGCTGGTCCTTTTTTATAATTGTTGCTAGGCAACTAAACTAAAGAACAACTTCCCGACTAAAAGTCTCAAGAGTCTAACTAACTTCCCTTCTGGTGGGTTGTTCTTGTTCAAAGCATGTAAATTTAAGTTGGCAGAGTTAATTTGCTCCAGGTAGCCAAAATCAGCTGAGTTTATGCGACACCAGCCAACAACGCACCTCTATATTTATTTTTGTTTTCCCTTTCAGAGTTTGCTACCTATTTTTTAAAGTTGGTTTGCACTTTCTTTCCTGTTTGTCCCATTTTATGATTTTGTCTAATTGATGCTGAATGGTTTACTTTCCTCCTCTTTAGCAAATCTGTATATTCATGGTAATATCTTCAGTCCGGCTAAAACTGGACTTTAAAGTTGCATAATTAAAAATCGGTCCACTTGGCTAAGCTGTGCATGTTAAACGTATTGAATGACTGGTCGACATACTGGCTATTGGTCCCCACTGGCCACAGCGGTTTGTGGTGTGATCAACAATGGCATCACTGCCTGTTCTCAGCACACAGCTACTGCCGATTAAAAACACTCCTCTCTCTGCACCATCTATTTCTCTAACAACCTTATTTTCCCCTGAGCCAGTAATTTCTCAAAGTACAGAAATAATTTTAAGTCGGGTGTAGAGGTGAAATGCATTTAGTCCCTGGATTTAAATCCCTAAAATGTTGCTCAGACATCTCAAAATACTGTACCTTTGAATGTGGTGTGCAGTGATGGAACACACCTGGTAAGCCTGCTCCCAGTTGCACTCTGTATGCTGTCATTGAGTTAGTGGAGGCCAGCTGATGTGAAGGGGCTGTGACTCTGCCAAGCAGCTTCTAACACTTTAGCTAATGGAGTCATGGCAATGTCAGTTGAAAGGAAGTCCATTGTGGCAGCCTGCCAGGATAAACTGTCATGTATTAGTTGGCCTAAATGATCATTACAGGAACTGCAACCAAGCCCTGATTTCTATTTAATACTCTCTGGATAGAGAAAAGATGTGTGGCAGGGGCAGAGATTGGATTCCAGACCATAGCAGTGATGCAAAAAAGCCAATAATAATCGGGGGGGGGAATTTACCTGTGTCAGTGAAAAGTTGTCCTAGCATTGTTAATATAACCTTCTTTAGAGGTGTTGAAATAGACTCATTACCCAGGAAAATGAAGGGGGCATGGTAACTTGAACTTTGCGTAGGAAAACGCTAGGTTCAATGTCAGACCATTGAAGGATGACCGTAAGGATGAGGAATTTGACCGTCGGAGAGTCCAGATTTATCTGTCTTTTATTGTAACCAATCTCTTCCTGATTTAATATGAACTACATTTCAATTCAGCTGAGGGATAATTCCATCCTGTCTGCTTCGCACAGGGCCAATTCAGTTGGTGAAGCTATTGAGTGGGGTGTTGGTCACTTCAGTCTAGCTCATTTTTTGGGTGAAGGCAGAGGTGTAAAGGCCACAGAGCAGGCTTTAACACTGCTATAACTGTTTAAGATTCATACCAAAATAGAACCCTTGAGACATGGCCTCACTGCTCCTCTAAAAACCAAGGACTGTATGTCATTGACCTTCAGGGCTGAGAAAAACTCCCGTTTACTTATGTGGTACCATATATTTAAAATAATATATAGATCTGTTTTTATATTTGATTTGAATAGATTTGGATGACTTTATGAAAGGAAGTATGCTAACAGATGTTCTGTCGGTAGGAGACAACTGCACATTCCATTCAGACAGCAAGGAAAGGGTCAAACCAGGCAGAGTTTAGCCTGCTGATTGGATGAAGAGAGGTGACGTCATTGCGGATCAATTCCAGTAGACCCGTGAGTTGTAAATTTGGAAAGGTGCACTTTATTGTCTGTGTTAAGGGGGAGACCTTGGACTTCTACACTACTGGAACCTCTGTAGGCAAACTAAAAGGTCACTATAAAGAAAAAAAAAAACTCATATACTGAGTGGCGTGTTTAGCATCAACATAATGATGTCAGCCATTGTTGACCCATAGCCTTTAAAATGATTGGACATGCTTAGACAAACCTCAGCATGTCACAAAAGGTTAAAATTACTGTCCTATAATGTTCTGCAAGAGCATTTTATTCCTGCAGGGATCCAATAATGTTCCTGTTATTTATGCCAAACTGCTAAATATTGATATTGCTCTAAAATAGCGCTAAAAAACAATTATGGCATATGTGCTGCAATTAATGCCAGACAAATGTGCTTTGCAGATGGAAGTGGATCTCCCCGCTCACATTTCTCAGCATGAACCTGTCAACCCAACACTCGGGCCCTGTTGAGATTTACGCCTCATGCTTCTGTTTAAAAACGTTTCACCCTGAAGCACGGGTTGTTATAAATCAGTGGATGCAGACTGAGATATACCCATCTGATTATTAGCAAAGTGTCTTGGACTGGTGATGAATGCCACCATAACCTGCTGATGCATGAAGAATGAAGCACATCATTACCTCCTTAGTATCAAGCAAGAACAATCCTCCTGTTTTTGTTTTTTTTTTCACCTTAAAGAGGCATTTGTTTCTGAATCCAGAATAACATTAGCAAAAGTTCAAGCATGTATATCACACATGCAAATCCAAACTAGCAAATGCTTCTAGGTGATGTTAGCACATTAGCAGCAGTTGTAAGTACCAGCAGTAAAAAAGGAAATTAGTGCTTCGTCCATGTCTCATTTCTCTGCTAGTGAGAGTTGAAGATGGAAAATGTAAAAGATCGCACAGCTAATGTTTTCTTTTGGTTTTTCTTTTACAAACATGAAAAAGGAACAGAGTGTTTGGCGCTCTGGGAGGGCAGTGAGAAAGGAAAAGAGGGGGGCGGGGTGAGGTCAATTACCTGAGTACAATTACTCCATCTAACAACCTCCATCCATCACCTGCATCCTCCCTCAGCAGCCATCCCGTCCACACATTTGGGCTAGCTTTCTCGCCAGATTGGCCAAATACTTCGTCATTCTAAAGTGGCCCCTCCCTGCACAATTGCAAACCCGAGCGGCATCCTTAACGGCCTCCGCTCTACACCCCACCCACCCTTCCTGTCCTCTATTCTCTCGCATGTGTCTGACTTCAGCCCTTTCTGGCTGCAGGTGAGCTGGTCTTGACAGTCAAGCCTCGGGAGGGGTGAAAAGGCCAGACCTGCCAGGCAGAATGCTATCTAAATAGCAGTGAATAGGAGCCCTTAGACCACCTTCCTGTCAGAATATCAGGTTTGGAATCATTCCAAGGAACATATTGGCCAATGGGTTTTACAGTAATAAAATATCCAGTTGGAGTCTGCGGTTGGATGCTTGCCCACCTGAACATGTTCCAATCGGATCACTTTGTATCACCTTGTTTTTTGTCAACTGTTGAATATTTTCTCAACGGTGTTTTCCCTAGTGTAGCATAGATGGTATCCAATAAACATCTCTGAGACTCGTAATCATTTCATGATGTTTATGCACGCCGCATTAACGGCCAGTTTTCATTTAGCGTTTCAGCCCTTGAGTCGCTGCAGCTAAGTGAATAAAAACCACCCAAGGGCAAGGCATTCCTGGATCCAGATCCAAGTCCAGATTGGCCCATCTGTAATAAAACAATGAGCATTCCCTTTGGGCCACGTGGGCACTGCAGCTGTAAGATTATGTGGGTGGTCGCCACTGCAGCGGTGTGAGATGGAGATTAGATTGGAACCGAAACTCCACTCTAAACGAGTCTCAAGAAAAGCTGTAAACACAGCTACTCCATCTCCCCCAACACCAGCTGCTGCAAACACATATTACATGCAAACCTTCTCAGGAGTACATACACCACTGGGCAGAAGGGAGAAGGAGGAATGATCCAAGTTCACAACCAAACCCAGTCTATCTAAAAGACTGCTGAGGGTGCTGACGTTGACTCTGCTTGGAGACTGTAGATGCAGCTCACAGTCTTTGGTCCCTTGTTGTGACTGCATGTGTTTCTGTTGGTAGCGGTCCCAACCCTCTGAAACACTAAAAGATGTGTTGAAATTGGTAAAAATGCACTACCTTTTTCAGACACATTGCTGGTCCACCAGGTGAGATGGTTTACTTTTGAAACCTAATCAAGCTTTCATTCCCTCAATGCTATTTTCTTCTTTTCTGTTCTTTATGTTACACCTTGGTACTCTAGCGCGGGGTTCTTATCCCTTCACTCACCTGTCTTGGCCTGACATTCTGTCAAGGTATCAACATTTTTCAAAATTACTCGTCTCAGCCATTGCTCCTCTCTTGTCTTCGGGCCTTCTCCATTTTCTGACAAGGTGCACCTTTATTCTTCCCGCTCTTCCTGCCTGTAGCCCTGGAGCCCAATTACCCAGCAAGTACACAGAGATCCTATCACCAGCTGAGGTCACGCTTCAGCGTTCACAACGCAGGATACACAAGCCTGTGAAATTCCCAGCATACCTGCCGCTACATTAAGTTAGAAAAAGCTTTAAGCAGGACGACTTTTGCGTGGATTCTGTTAGTGGTGTTTTTTGGAGAAATCTCACACATAGGGGTGGACTATGGAGAACTGTGGTTTGTAAATATTTAACAGTATTTTCTTTTGGTTTAGCCTTGAGACATGGGCGGTCATGCTCACTGAAGTAGAGTAGACAGTACTATCTTAAAACTCTGTCAATGCTTGTTTCAGTACAAAAAATAAATAAATAAAACTACCTTCCTTATTATTCTCTGCAGCTAAATATGCCAAAGTAATTACGATTCATTTATATGATTTCGATGTAAAGGTCAGTACCGAAGACCTCTAGTGACACATTGCCCTGGGGTTTTCTGCCAGATGGTGTCACAATCAGCACAAGCCGGACTGTGGTGAACACTGATGGAGCGCCGCAAAAAGGTAAACAGGCGAGACACTGCGCTGCCTTTCAGAAAGGTCGAGCCCCAAGGCTACTTAGCATCAGCCCTAAAGGCAGCCAAAAGAAGTTAATTCTGGGAGTTGAACTGCAGTTCACTGTCCAAAGTGTAAAGCCTCACAAAAGCAGTGTGGTGACACGGCAGCACACAAACGTATCAGATCGCTCCTGCAGATGGAAACTGCTCACTCACAGCTCCCTGTATATAGGTCAACTGCATCCGCTCCAGGTCAGTGCATTATAGCCGTGTTTAACAGAGCAAAAGACATGAGTACAAAAGAGAAAAAGGTTGAGGACAGGCACAGTGTTGTGAGAAATAGAGAAGGAAGGGTCAAAAGATAGCACTTTCCCAACCAAAATAACCCACAGTGATCAGCTCTAGCTCAGGAGCTTCTTTGCATTCCCAGCACACATGCTAGTTTAGCCCTAAACATGCCACTGAGTGATGTGGTTGTGCACAGACTGAAAAGCCAGGACAGTACACCACCTTCGATGTACAGTATTTCATGTGTTGCAAAACAGAAAATCTTAAAGTAGCCCAATCTCTAAAGTTAAACATTGAGAATAGAGGAGTTTGCCTGCCCAGATGTTGATCTCCGTTGGAATCTAAAACTCCAAGAGCAGAGCACCTCTCCACGATCCATGGTGACCACAGTTACCACAGACAAGTCACCTCCATGGGCTGCTGCGCCTTTATTTTAGTGTCCATTCGTTTTGTTTATTCCTTTTCTATTCCTTTTTTGTTTAAGTCTTTTTTTGTGTGTGTGTTGGAGCCATCTTCCCTGTACAGTCCAAGCTCCGTGTTAAAGGTTAAAGTAACCACAATGTTTCAAATATTTATATTGTCATGTGCATATTCTTATATTGGCAAAGTTGCTCATATTTCAAGAAAAGATTGAACATTTTGGATAACAGACTTTATGTTTCGTAAGTATATGCTTTAAATAAGAAAGATGAACTGAGTATAATAACTTGAATCAATGTTATAAAGCACTTCCCTTTTACTTTAGCCTCTTGGCTTTGTCTCCTCTACACGCTTCAGTCATAAAACCACACAGGCAAAACAACTCTCAGGGATCAATTATTTGTTTTTGAAGCATAAACCACCGACCCTGGCGATAGTTTACCGCAGCAGGAGAGGCATGAATCTGCAGCTGAAGCCATGTGAAAAACTGTTTTCGTCTGTTGTGTGTGTATGAGACTGCACTGCCATTCTTATTTGAGATCTGCTTATTAATTTATTTTTTTTTTCCCCACTCTTTAGTACTTCCCTGAGAATAAAGAATTATTTTTCTTTAATTTAAAAAAAAAGAAAAGCCTAAATGAATTGTGGTGTTGTCAAGATGGAATAATTGCACTCTCAAATACGTTATCCAGAAGCTATTAAAATGGAGAGGTGTAATTAAATGTGCTGCTGGGACGGAGGAGGGGGTGGTGTGACTGGTACCACCCAAACACTGCTGCTTCGGTGATTTTAATGATAAAGTGCTTCATTTTGGGCATGCAAATTCTGACTTCCTGATTTTTTTTTTTTTTTTTTTTTTTTTTGGGATAGTTGCCACATTTCAGTATGTAGCTAAGTAGCTGATACCTCATGCTGAAGTTAGACTGCAAGCTTCAGGTTGCAAATTTGATTTATAAATCTGTGCCACAGTCATAATCCTAAAGTTTACTCTGCCAGATTTAAACCCAGCTTTCCCATGACACAACTGATAGCATCTACACCTCAGGGCCTCACAGGATCATGCCTCTGTCTGCTGATCCTGTGCTGGGTAGACACAGGAGATTCATCATTATTACTGCAGTGACAGGTCTATTATCTCCAGAGAATAAGAAAACAACCAAGAAAAGTTTGCAAAAGTGGCTTTGGGAAAGCTAATTTATGGTCTGTCCCAAAGTACCAAATTTTATTGCTTTCTTTTTAACGTACCAGAAGGAATTCCATTCCCAGTCTAAACATATTTAAATTTCAGTAAACGTTTCTATTCCTCAGGTTGCAGTAGGTTAATGGGAGCAACGTTACTGATGCTATTTTGGGTAATACTGTTTCATGTAGGGTATCAAATGATGATCTTGGGGTAAAAAATTCTCTTGTGTTACTACAGAACTCCTGGAAAAATGTACATTGGCAAAAAAAAATAATATCTATTGCAAGGAACACCACCAGTTATTTAGAAATTTCTAGAGTTTATGACCATCGTCTTTCAATTTACCGTACTTTTGTGCCCTTGTGGCCACGAGTGTTATCAGAGTCCTTTCTTTTTGAATGAGTGCAGAGGAAGGAGACTGTTGGGTCATGTAACTTTTTATTCTTTTCTGTCTTTCCACAGCCATTGTTTTTAGATGGTGCCTTCCATTTTTTATTACATCTTAAAAGCAAATATATATCCTGTTTGGCCCTAAGTCAGCAGATGTATCTCAAAATGTAAAGAACCATCACTCTGGTATTCAGCAGTTATCATCATGCATAACTATTTCAGAATTTTATAAAACACTATTGGCTGTTGTCACACTATTTACTGCCGCAGCTGTTGATAAATGCACCATATAAAGAGTTGCATGTGGAGGAAAATACAAACAAATCTTTAACAGTTTTCCAATGTTTTCATGATCTAACAATTGCTGGGTAATTGAAAA
>CAAE01014716.1:1010426-1020490 GCA_000180735.1 Tetraodon nigroviridis
GAAACCCCAGCGGGAGACTGCTCATGAAGGTTACCCTCTTTATTTATGAAAACCTTTCAAAATTTGCGACAGATTTAGTTTTAGTTTTATAATTGTTTTTGTAAATGACAGTATTTTATTATTTTGTTCCTAAAAATCATATCATAAGCACTGATTAATGGAGGAGGATTAAGAAGTTAAAAGAGACTAAATAATTACTAAATTTTACTAAATAATTACACATGTATTTATACATATTTTCCAAAATCAATAATATGTTGTTTTGTTATTTTTTTAGGTTGTTTTTTTTTTTTTTATTTTATTTTAAAATAGATAAATAAATATAATTTAACTTTGTAGATCATTTCAGCATAAGAATATGTTATAAAATATTGATAATTATTAAATCTTAACTGTCCAAGGTAATGTTAAAATGTTCATTACTTGGCTTCTATTTGCTTTAGCAGTAAATAAACAAATTGTTATTGTCCAGACGTCTACATAAAGCACATTTTTAAAGGGCAATTTAATTGTGTGCAATATGCTTGCTTGTTTTTTTTTTTTTTAAAATATATCATTGTGTCTTAGCATGCAGCAAAATAAAAAGCCCGAATTCGAAAATTTGGGATTATTTAATATCCATTATTTATATGTAATATAATTTTTGATATGTATATATTTACATATATACACAAATATATGAATATAAATAATAAACATCAAAAAATAGTTGGACAATAGAAAATAGTTGTATTAATAGAAATAAAGTAATAGATTAACTTAAGAAATATTCAATTAAACATTTACCATTCAACAGATATTAAATTATAGTTCATTTTTTAATACCATAATCATCAATATTAAAACTTTCTTTTTTAAAAAACAAACAACAAACACTTTTGTATTTTTTTTTATTTGCCAATCAACAGCAAAAACAAAGTGTTAATGCACTAAAATGATTTCTGTGTAAAATAAATACAACACATTCTGTCTTTTCATTTGAAATAAGTTTTTTTTTTGTAGTGGTTCAGTTTTTAATTAATAAGTGTCTTTTTTTAACAAATTAATTAGTCTCAACCTCCGGGGTGAACTTGTATTTAGAAAGTAGTCAGAGAGCGCCCACCAGTGCTCAAAATGTGTACTGCACCACGTTTTTGAAGGGAAAAAAAAAGAGAAAACTTTGTGACCTGTTTTTACAGCTGAAATACAACTTTGAAAGGAGTTGTGGAGTATAAAAATATGTCATTAATGTGCAGCCACAACCTTTATAATTGTCTCCTGGTGAGTGATGGTGATGACCATTCCATGCTTCCCTTAGAAAAGTAACCGTGTCCTAAATTTAGCATTTGGCAAAGTTACCGGCAGTAGATTAACACTGACCCAAGCAATTATATTAATTCTAATTACACATTAAAAAAAAAGCCAAAATTCAACTATACATAGATGAATATTTTCGATCCCCTTTACAAAATAGTGTTTTTCCTTACGTAATAAATATCTTTCTACTCATTACATATTTTTTAAAACTCTGTTTTTAAGAATCATCTTTTAAATCATTCAATGCATCATGCCAAAGCCTGAAGGAAAGAGAGGTTTGACACCCTCAGATTTACAAATGGAGCGTTTGCCAGATTGATATTTCCATGGGAAATGTAAATGTGCACGGTGGTAGCACCTTGATCAGCCTGTGCACAGAAAGTCTCAGCACTGGGATGGAGCGAGGCATGAGACGCTGGTGTCGGCGCCCATGGCGAAGCGGCAGCGGTACCGAGGAAGGACGGGGAATCTCTTACTGGCACTGAATTTAAAAACAAAAATGCCAAAAATAAATCATGTCCTTTTATTAATGAAATATAAACATTGTAATAAAAAATAGGCAGACCTACTTTTCACTTTTAGTGCCATGACCGTCAGAATTAGCTCATGTTTTCCGAATTCTCCGCGTGCTCCTCTGTTGCTGGGGCAACCAGGCGGTTGTATGAGAAAGCCAGCATTATCTGTTAGCCACAAAGTTGGATTAGTAACAATGCCTGAACATCATAGGTTGTATGACAGACTAAAAACCACAAAACCGAAGATGGATGACATCAGAACTCCTTCAAATAATCTAAATTTATAGCCCTGTTCTGGTAGACTGTGGTAGGAAAATGACCCACTACCACTTACAATGAAATATATGATATCCTGATGAAACGGCTGGAGAGAGTGATGATAATTTATTGTTGTTGTTTTTTCCATAAATAATATTTGAAATTGGTGATCGCGTGCAACATAACTAAAACATGCCATTACACATAAAAAACCCCACAACTTTCTTCTAAATAAACACTAACAATGTGGGAAAAATGCCATCAATTGAAAAGATGGGCTCGAATTAAATTCCCTCACTCTTCAGTCAAACACGATGATGTACAACAGAGGAATTTTTTGTAATACCATGAGCAGCACCAGCAGGGCCATCATCACCCCCATCATGATGTACATGTTCTCCCGTCAGGCCTCCGGCCCAGAGGGGGCCCAGGATGGTGGCCAGTCCACCCACTGAGCGCCGCACGCCCTGGCTGAAACCTGCAAACGAATGAGCCACAAGTTCTCAGACATAAAAAAAAAAAAAAGGCTGAGGATGTTCACACTTGTCCCTGACGCCGAAGTGAGCAGGATCCCAGGATCCAGACGGGTCCTTTCCTCACCTTGTGTTTTCTCCGCAGTAACTTTGGAGAAGAGTGAAACCTGAGCCACTGCGACAAACGGCAAACCCAAAACCTGCAGAAACACTCCGATGATGAACTCGGTCAGCTTCCAGGCGAAACCACCTACAAAACAAAACAAAAAAAAACCATCAGCTAATAATAGAATTTAGATCTATTTCTATATTTATGTCCCTTTGTATGCACTAAAATCCAACCAGCTGGAGCCAATCAAAGTATGATACTTGAACCTAGTGGCTTAACCATGAAGATGAGGCACCAGACACCGGAGATGTTACAGATGGTCAGCCCGATGGCCAGCACCACCCGCTCGGCCACGCGGCGGCTCAGCCAGCGCACGAAGAGGAAGCCAGCGATCACCTCTACGCCACAGAGGCAGTACATGATGCTGTTCTCCAGCTCCCCGTAACCAAAGAACCTCTGCGTAAGCGGAGTCACCATGGTCTGGACAGGACATAACGGCACAAAACCCATCATCAGAAGCAGATCAGGATATGAGACACCAATCAGGGTTCCGCGTCTGTACTGCACCTCCAGCGCCGTCTGATTGAAGAGTGTGATGAACTGAGCAGCCAGAAGCACGATCACCTCTTCTCTCAGGAACTCTACAGACAGTCAGAGTTTCTATTTCACCTTAAATTTACTGAAATTTAAAACTACAGGCTACAGCGACGTCAATCACACACCTCGGGATGAGAAGAAACCGGGACTGGACGGCTTATCGGAGTCGTGTGGAGCGGAAGAGGGCGGAGAGGGGTGAAAGGTGTTTGGTGGCACAACAGAGCCATAGGAGCCCACCAGCTCCTGGGAGGTCATCAGCGGCTTCTCCTCATCATCATCACCATCATCATCATCATCTTTATCGTCTTCCTCTGGGCTTTTCTGGTCTTCGGTTTCTGCGCTGCAGCACGGAGCGATGTCTTCGGTCTTTCCCCGCGCTTGAGGCGGAAGGTCCCAGTACAGGAAGATCACGACCAGTTGAAGAAGAAACCACAGCATGCACATGAACAGCTGCCGGTGGGGGGGGAGAAGAGAGTTATCTGGAGAAGGAAAATGTGTTGAAAAACTAAACCTTCATAGTATGAAGAGTCATTTATTCCTTACTCCTGGTGCCGTGTATTTATTGACCACAAAGGGACCGAGGTGAAAGTCGCACAGCCTTAAAAAGATGTTAAAAGCTGGTCCTGTAACAAAGAGTAAGAGTGTTTGTCATTTTCCACCAGAGGCCAGTAGTGGGACAGAACTTTCTCTGTCTTTCTCTGTCTTGTGTCTGGTTTAACAATGATCACACATGGGTGGTTTGCTCCAAAGACGGGCCATCAGAAAGCAGCAGAGCACTGACCGATCAGAAGGCCGGCTTGTCGACATGCCATCACAGCCGCGAACACGGTGGCTCGGTCCTTGGGAGCGGTGCTTCGGGTCAGGAAGCCAAAGATGGACGAGCCGGCACCCGTGCCAATGCCTGCGAAGATGACAAACGAGGGTTTGGTTCCAGCGGTCGCACAATGAGACTAAAGTTGACTGAATGACACACATTTTTTTCCCCAATCTATTTTGTAAATGTTGCAGTGTTCAGACACCAGGCACCGTAAACCTCATTCAGACTGTCAGAATCCACAGATTTCTCAGCATTTATAAATATTATTATGTCAGGTTTATGTGCAACAAAAACTGGGTGAAATAGGATAAGATTAAGAAGAATATCCTGGTCTGGGCACTATTCAGGTTCTTATTTACATAAGAGTCACTAATGACGCAACTAAACTAGTCTTTCTGGTAAAGATAGAGGACAAATGTACCTTTCAAATGTGCTGAGTCACTATGAAACTTTTCTATTTTGAACAGAAGGGCAGGCAACACACACGGCAAGGTCCACACACAACCGTGCAGATAGGATGGTTGTGTGTGGACAGTCGAATGATTTGTTCGCTTGTATTTAAAATTGGTAACAATTATTTATAATATTACAAACTCACCCGCCACCAGCCTGCTTGACAGCAAAAGCCACTTGGAGAAGCCCATAAAATACATGAAATTACCTGCAGAGTCAAAAATAAATAAATAAAAAGACATAACAAGCAACACTCGTACAAAAACCCAAGTTTTATACCCAGAGTCTTACCTATGATCTCAAAAAGGTTGGCAAATAAGATGATTTTCTTGGTGGTCCTGGTTCTGTCGGACCAGTGGCCAAACAGTGGTCCTGACAGGAGGCCACTGAAACTGAAAGCTGACAGGGCTAATCCCAGAAAGTAGGGAGGAGCCTCTAACGTCTGCAGGTACCTCCATACTGTAGGTAAAATCACAGCTGCAAACACAGCAGACAGATATTAGCTTTTAAAACCGTGCTCATCCTTGTTGATCTGCTGCCTGTTGCTCTCTAGGGGCGACTGTCTAACGCTGAGCTGAAAGTGATGTAAAAGTGACTTATCTGGGCTCGTTTAAAGCAAAGAAAAATCAGGTCACTTGTTAGGATCAATGATTAAATCAAGGTCGTTGTGTTAAAATCAGCAGTTTAGGTTACAGATCTTGTCTAGATAAACATCAGCGGCTCAAACAAACAACAGATATCATGACGCCTCATCCTAATGCTAAACAAAAAGGACTTATTTAATCAAAATTGATTAGAGTAGAGGAATATTTGATTTAGATGATTTACGACATTATTTGAGAGATTCCCAACCGATTACAAAAAGGGGGTAAAAAAAATTGGAATTAAAACCTGTGACTATAGAGCAGGTCTCATTAAAAATGTAAGGGGGTTTATTTGTTTGTTTGTTTGTTTTTCCTAGTAGTTGCTGCCTGAAAATACTTTGAGTGACAAATAGCATTTCCTTCTACAAGAAGACAGCAAGATTTTGCATGCACTTCTTATAAAAATATATATAAATTCTAATTTTTTGTCCTGTAGATCTAACAATAATAACAAACGAATCTGATAAAACATATATATATATATAAATAAAATGGTATATTAAAAGTATGTCTTTGACAAAGCTGCACTTTAACAACAGTCTCTGCAAATAATGATTTCAAAAAAATAATTAAGACACACACTTTTTCTTTTAACAAAAACATTTAAATCAAAATAAATTGTTACCTTTTTTTGGTTACAAATATAAAATTTAACGTCCAATTGTCTTAAATGTTCGTTCAATTTTATGGCTTAAATTATCCAAACTAACATAACCAATAAATCTGCTCATTGCCGTCACATTGACCACATTTTAATTCAACCTCACCATATTCTATGCCACTCAGCAGAAAAATAAGTCCGATGGTAAAGAACGTCAGCTTTCTCTTCTTATGAGGATCCATTCCACCACAATCTTCCTTCTGCAGCTTTGGTCGGATCTAGCCTGGAGAGACCCTCTTCATGGTGCTGGTGCGCCCACGTCCAGTCCGGATCCTCTGCGGAACGCTGACATAATCTCAACTGCGGCGTCTCCAATTAAAGTGGACCGCGCAGACACGACGCCCAAACCGTCAGGGACGTGTTTGAATCACCCAACACGCAGCGAGGGTACGTCAGCTCCGAGGAGTGCCTGCCAAGGTATGCAGGGCTGGGGCTTCCACTCCCTGCCAAGGTGTGCGGAACTGGAACCTTTAACCTGCTCTCAGGTTTTACACGGATTTAAGACGCGTGACTCCAATCAGTGAGATCACTTCCGAGGCTTCCGAGGTCTTCGACCGACACGCGTCTGTCAGATTTACGCCTTTTATACTTATTAATACATTATTAAAAAAAAACAACAGCATTTTTATTTACAAAGTAAACAATCTAAAAAGTTCATATCATAAAATAACTTCTTAAAAAATGTTTTTTTTTAATTTTCGCAGCGCAATTTCTAATGGAGTAACTTGAAATGTTTCCTCCTACCGTCAGAAAACTATTACAATTTTAGAACCAGTTTTAAATTTTTGTTTAAATATTTTTAACAAAGTCAAAATATTGGGGACCAGATTATATGAAAAATCGGGTTTGTCATCATAAAATACTTCCGTTTTTCCTGAGCCTGACGATGTAGACAATTGTCAGGCCAGTATAGCGAAAATAATTGTGCGACACAATCTAAATACTTCTTTTTTTTTTGCTACTCTTTACCTGTTTTGCCCCACCTTTGGACTACATGCTTACTCTTTGTCTGCAAGAGTGTTCCTTCACGTCCTGTGACATTCATTAGAACCCATTAAATTTGTATTGCACACAAAAGCTGCCTGTTAGCCCATAATTTAATTTAATTTTATTTGTCCAGAGCATCCAGTTTTAGTTTGCTGCAAGCTAAGAGAGTAATTGTAGCCTCTGGAATGCTGAGTAAAAGTCATATCTAAGAGCTGGGAGAGATATTCTTTTCTGCTAGCAGTGGAGGCTTATTAAAATGCATCACTTCAGCTTGTTAGTTTAAAATTTGCTTGTTTTTTTTTTAATATTCAGAAAATCCAAAAGAAAACCTGTCATTCTACTGACTATTTACATAAAAAGGAAATACAAAATTGAAAAAGAATGTTTAAAAAAATTTATTTACACTTAGCCTGCACACAAACGCTGCAACAGTCTTTAGTAGTCCATAAAAAACTTTGTTTTGAGCATCCTTGTGTTCCTAAAGAGTGGTGGTAATTTACTCCAGACTTCAGGTCAATGTATTTTCCATCAGAAAGTCAATGGCACTAGCAAAATCAAAGTAGGTGAATAAAGTTGGAGTTAGAAGGCCAGTTTCTTCATAAGTAAATAGACTCTGGAGTCGACTTCAAAGCCGTGAAGGTTGTTGGCGTCACCCTGCAGCCTCATAAGCAGGCCGCCATAAGAAACGTATGCAGAACTGAAATGAAGAAGACAAAATATCTGTCAGAAAAACATGTGTTTGTAGACTTTACATTTTTGCCCAGATGCTGTATTTAGCAATAATTACTCACAGACGAGTGGCTGCTTCTGTTGACGTCTCATCACCCTCTATCTTGTAAACCTTCCCGTACATCACATAATCAAACTGGTCAGCTCTGAAAATTTAATAATAACAAAAAAGAGGAGAAAGTTACTGAAAACAACAGCTAACCCCAGAAAGTAAAAAGGAGCCTTGTTTTAATCATTCCACAAAAAGAAATGGGTTCACCTTGACGGTCGATCATCTGTAGGATTGTACTCTCCATCATCAGGTGTTCCATCTTCATATAATGTGCTGGCTATTACCAGTCTGAACTTGTCACCTTAACAAACAGAACCAGATAAATGGCTTTTCTGCCACAATAATTTTTAATCAAGAAGGACATTTTTATTTATGACGAATTTACTCTATAATGAAAAAATGTTCAGTTTTGGAAATATACACAAATAAGGGGTAACCTACCAAGATCGACTGGATATATCTGAATGTTTACATCCAAGATCAGGTCCATTTTAAAGGATTCACTCTCACAATGTAAACGAGACACTGGGGGGAAAATAAAGTTAGTAAATGCTTCTCTAATCTCTATATAATTCAAGTAAAATGTATTCATATGGAAATTATATTTTTTAAATAAATAGTAAATATTCAGCAGCATTACCAAACAAGGGACTATTACAAGTTTACAAAAATAAGGTTGGTCAACACACCTCTGTCAAATTTCTTGCCATCAGGATCGATGTCCTTTACATCAAAGATATCCTCAAACAGAATCCCGGCCATCCTGGCTAAGAACCTGGAGTGGGGAAAGAAAGGATGAGTTTACTTGAACAAATTTAAAACAAAAAAGTGACATCCAAAGCTAACTTTGCTAATTAATTTAAATCAAAGTAATGACTATAGGGCATGTGCTCTTTGCAGCCAAACGTCTCATCAGTAAAAATACAATTACCAAATTATAGTCAAGAAACTACCAAAGTATGATGGCTTTTTAAACATCAAGAAAAAGAAGGTTATTTCAATGTATCCAGTTGTTTTGCCAAGATAGCTTTTGCTCAAACAAATATATGACATCACGTATTATTTTCTATGTGCTCTGCACCAATGTTAGCATAGTTCATCAATACACATTTATGATCGGACTGTATTCACCTAAGCACAGTTAACATTTGAGAAAAAGAGTAAATTGAGTTCGCTGTTTAAAAATATGTAATACGTGCATGAGCGTTGGAAATTGTTGCTCGCAATAACTTCACCATTTAGTTATCCAAGAGTAGACTTTGTGTTTATTCTCTTGGATAACTATGACCTGGACGATTGAGAACCTACACAGACATTCACCATTTAGATTAGCCGCTAACCTTAGCCTTTTGCAAAAATCAACATGCTACCTTACCTCAAATAAAATAGGGTGGATATATATTCCTGTTCACAAACAACGGAATGTTTGGATGGAATTCCGAATGAATTCCTAACAATATCTAACAAAAACAAAACATTATTCTTCTACCAAATATGTCAAGCAATCTAACGCGCCAGGAACAACGTGCCTAACCCTTGACACCAAAACTGCTTCCGGTCGAAAAGAGGAATCGTAAAAAGAATTAGGTCCTAACAAGAAGTAAAAACAAGAATCTTTCAGTTACTTCAGTTTTTTAAATAGTAATTTATGCATTTAGAATTTAACTGCGTAACGAGACGCATAAATAAATATTTTTATTCAATACATAATGAATGAAAAATAAATAAATTTGAAAAATTTACGTCGTATCAGGACATTTCCATTACGACAACTACTACCACTTTTCAGCCTTTCTTCCAAACCGTCTGGTTGCTAAGGTGTTTGGCGTCCTATCGTTGCTAGCTAATGGTTGTTTATTGTGAGCAGACCCATGGGTTTAAATCTTGCTGGAAAACGAGGGTAGAGCCTTAATTTTTGCATAGACATGATTTCACAAGCTATATTGTTCTCAAATAAGGTAAGGAAAATTTTACAAAATCAAATTTTTTTCAATTAGTTAGCTTTTTTGTTAGCGTCAGTGTAGATTCCCTTCTCGCTGTTTGTTAGCATTCGTAGGTTAAGTGTTTGTGCTATGTTATGTTAGCTCGACAGTTAAACTAACCATTAGAAACATTGGTTGTTATAATGCTAAAATTTTTATTCAAGGACGGTTTTTATACCTTTAATATGCTAGTATTTAGGAGCTCTAATGATTTCTGTGATCCTAAAGGCTAGCGATATTGATGCAGAAACAACGAACTGCTTCAATGCCCTAGTCTTAGTTCAGCACAACACTGTAGAGACATAAACACCCGGTTTTCATTTTCTCATATGTAATATATGATGATAATAATTCTAAAGTGTCAACAATAAGAATTATTTTAATAGATATCTAAGTGATTGCTTTTATTTTTTGTACCGGTAGTTAAATGCAATTGATGTTCTATTGATTTACCAAATCACATTGAGAAATGTAACGATTTAGTAGCTTAG
>CAAE01014716.1:1032704-1063263 GCA_000180735.1 Tetraodon nigroviridis
CCTTATTATGACCAATATGCCAAAAGTGAAAAGGAAGTCGACCCCTCTGCCACAGCCAGGGGTTGACGAGACGTTGCAACGCCCCGTCACACCGAGTTCTCAGAGAAACGTCCATCTAACGTAGGTTACACGCAAATAGGAAATATCCACGGTGGGAGGTGTGAATCTTCTTGTGTCCCTTTACAGATATTATCAGCCCAGCTGTCAGGAGGACGAGGGTAGCAAGGACAGGGAATACCCGCCGAGCAAACCAGTGAGCAAAAAAGAGAGTTTTCCCGCCTCCAGATACGATTCTCGTCCTCCTACACGCTGTGGCAGCCGAGCCAGCACTGAACGGAACGGATACCGCGATTTTGAAAGGTTTTCGACATCAACTTTGCATTATCATCCTTTGCTGTTCTATTTGTAAATGTAGTTTTCAATTCCAACAACTGACTATTTACTAGACTATTGACTGGGCTGGATTGTGCTGCATGTGTAAAAGGGACTGAGCATACCTGCCAGTGTGGAAGCGTGTCTGTGGAGACAGATCTGGCTCGGGGCCTTGAGCTGGGCTGATCGGTGACTCAGCATCACCAAGCTGTTCCACAAGTCTGTGACATGCGTTTAAAAGAGCAGCACCCACAAAGGCCCATTCAGTCCCACTTCCACTGCTTTTCCTTTGAAATTCCAGTGGAACTTGACTCCTGAATTCTGAGTAATGAGTTCCAGGAAACCTCTCCTGTTATCCGCTCCTCTGTCTCTTCCAGGAGCATAAAATCCAGTGCATTACCGATATCAGCAGCTTCCTTTTAGACCTTTTTTTAAATTCAAAGCATCATTGAGGAAAGGACCGTAATAGGTAGGCAAATCTTTGCTACAGAGCAGAATGAGATGATTTGTTTTGGGGGTTTTTGAGACCACACAGTTTCACACTTTTCAGATTTCAAGGTTAAAAAAAGAAAAGGGAACTATGATTTGCAACATGTCTGCGAGTGGAATGAATAAAACCCACCTGTCTGTATTGGTGTAGAGTTGCTCCTCAGGATGTGCGTTATTCGGCCACTGTTTGATAAGGACATTGGCAGATTTTGGGTAATGAGTAATTGGAGGTGTCACAGTCTCACAGAAAAGTATTTCCAAAGACAATTCTGCAGCACAGAAGTGTCTGTATTGTTCAAATTATTGTCACTATACTCTATGAACTATACTTGTGTCGTTTTGGATGGTTTGTATTCACCTTTCCTTTTTGTTGTTAGTGTTGATGGCATCTCTGCATTTGTGAGTCGAGACATGATCCTCCGTACTCCTCTCACGACCGCCAACAGGGGAGACGCTCTCCTGTGCCAAGGCCCGAGCTCTTCCCCCCGGTTTTCCCCATCAGAGCCACATCGG
Source organism: Tetraodon nigroviridis (assembly GCA_000180735.1). Classification (NCBI taxonomy): domain Eukaryota; kingdom Metazoa; phylum Chordata; class Actinopteri; order Tetraodontiformes; family Tetraodontidae; genus Tetraodon; species Tetraodon nigroviridis. The sequence goes on from CAAE01014716.1 coordinate 1,034,079, forward strand.
AGCAGCAGGCCAGGCTCTGTGAGCTCTTCAGAAGGAGGACGATCGAGTACAAGTAGGTGTATCTTATTCTACCGGAGAAGTCCACTCTATGTTGTAATTAAGTTGTTTCCACCCTTGTAACCCAAGTCGTACCAGAATTAAGCAGAAATATGTAAGTTGCATATATTAACTCACCTTTTGCACCATTATGTTGCAAAACCTTGTAACAAATTTAAAAATATTATTGCAGAAAGTCAAAAACTTTTTTTTTTTTTGTTGATGTTTAACTTTAGCAATAAAGCGTGATTTAATAATCTCGACTCTCTCCACCAGAATCCCCAAGCCCTATCTAGATTTGATAGAGTTGCCCTATCTTAATCTTAAAAGCTTGAGACATTACATAAAAAATGGCCTGATCAGTGGCAGCTGTGCTCTTTACTCCAGAGATACGATCAGCACACGCTCGTTAATACTTCTTTATTAGATTGGACTCAGGAGCTACTGCCAGCTCTTCCACTAAAGAGACTTACCCTCAAGTCTACAGTTGAAGCCAAAAACCGGAGCCAGGTGGAATGTGACAAGGCGAAACATGTTAAAGGACATGCGAACACACACTGTGTGGCACCTCTGTCATCATGTCACACACACACATACACACAGTGGAGTCTTTCCACTGACATCATTTGAAGCTGCAGCTGAAAGATGTTAGCTGTTGATATGTCTCTTTTTTTTTTGTTGTTCTGGCAAACGTCAGACACCATCAGCTCACAACGGAGTCACTAACTGCAGCTTAAAGGCGTACTTACATACGTTCACAAATCAAATCAGCTTTTTATTGTTACTTCCGTCGGTGGGTCATTTTCCACTCTCATCTCCTGCAGACTTTCAAGCTTTATTATTCCTAAAATTTCTGCTCAGTGGTGTCTGAAAGCGCCGCATGTTGAAATAGGTTCACATTCAGGCCGTCTTTCAGGAAAGGCGCGTTGCGAATGACAGAGATGCTCTTCTGGGCTGTGAAATAAATGGGGAAAACGCTGTTTTATCTCGTCGACCACCCACCTGGCTAAAGAAAATACTGCATTATTATCTTGCCTGACAGCGCGTGCTGACAGATCCCCATTATGTTAGAGAAAGTGGAGGAAGTGCATTAGTTTGTCGAACACTGGAGGGATATCCTTAAAAAATGAAACTGCATCACTTAGAGGAACCACAAACGTACTCTTCTAGAATGCATGGCTACATTTTTAGTTGTAGCAGCATTACTATATTTGAATTGAAAGTAAAAGAGCTCGCATTGTGTGCACGCCTCAGCAGTTAAGACGTCTGCATGTCCTGACACGTACGAAAACATGCAATTCTCCTTGGAAATGATAATGCTTTTATATAATTTTATTTATATTAAATATCCCCAGCTGAGCCACTTTCATTTCTTCTTTTGTGTTTCCTATCAGGCAGCTTTTCACAGAGACGATGAAGAGGAGCCTGTCAACACAGAGGACTGCCCCCCTCCTTTTACAGGGGTCTTTCTTGGGCTTCCTGTAACATCATCCCCTCAGGTTGTGATCAGGGTCATGGCAACAGAGATGATTAAGTATGGGAGGAGGAGGAGGGAGCTAAACAATGCAGAGGATTGTGGTGCCGCATTCTTCTCATCCTTCCGCTACAAGAACTCTTGTAACGTGAGGTCACAGAAGAACCCTAACTGTCGACAGGTTGCAGACAATATGCACAACACAAATATGCACAATTATGAAATTATGAATTCTGTAGCCATTAGGTTCTACACGCTGGCTTTGGACACACCACTCCAGCTATCATGGCGGGTGGAGGATTAAAAAAAATAATACAATGAAAAGGTTAGATTTAAGATAATTTATGGATAACCGGTGTCAAACGCTCCATTGACCTGTTAGGACATTTTCTTAATTTATTACTTTTTTTTAATCTTAAAAAAGTTCTATCCCATTTTTTAAAGTTATTTATGTAGTGTATATAATCATTTTAGCATGTGTGCTAAATTATCGGTGTATTTCTTTTGTCCGTTGCTTATCAGAACTCTTGAACGTAGAAGCAATCATCAGTCTGCTCTTTTTCAATCTGGAATCAATCAGTTTGATTAGGTACGTCTGGAATCTCAACACCTTTTTATCATCTGTACGACTACACTTTATTTTTCAAATAATAAAAACGATACTATTTGTATTGTATATATGCACAATTTTCCAGTGGTGATGTGCAGTAAATTATAAGAGCTGCCACAGTGTTGTGCTGCTTGTTTGTGAGTAATTTTAGTGCATTTTAATATGTGTTCAATAAATCTTTTACTTTAGCTACACTACATTGCATATGGTTTGACCTTCCATCCACCCAGCAACGGAGCCAGTAGAAGACAACATTGTGCTGAGACAGGAATACACCTCTACCAGGTAATCAGGTTGGATGTATCCAAGCCAATTCATCTTCTGTCAAACACTAGATGTCAGAAAATCCATCACTCGACTCTAGTTTGTTTTTGCATTTAAATTTTCAAAATAATGTAGGTTTTTTTTTAAGTTTTCCACCCACTGCTGCTGTCTTGTTACCCGTATTAGCTGGTTAGCTTTAGAGACACACCATTCGGAACCCATTGGTGGCTAAACCCGAGATGGTCATGGATTCTCATGTCGGGCCTACACGTCTTTGACACGTTCCCCCTAAAAGGATGACACACTCAGCTGTTTGGACTTCAGGCACCGCTATGAAGCACCGAGCACAATATGAGGAAACCGGCCGCACATGAAAGTCTGACGCACTTGCAGCCAGGTGGCCGTGCAACCCCGGGGTCAGGACCACGCTTGCACTCTCCAGCTGTAATGGCAACGGAGAGGAAGGCACCGCTTGCTATCAAAACAAGAGCGCACTGACTGGGGGGGGCAGGGACAGAGCAGAGATTAGGGTCCATTTTTCTAATCTCTACATCTTTCTTAATTAAAAAAAAAAAAGAGTCTTGTCAGATTTATTTCTTAATAAATTCCTGTAACCATGCTGGCACAGCAGGAAGTGCCACCTTTTACTTTTTAATATATGACAGATTATTAGTTAATGGATAATGTGTTAAATTCGATTCAAGCAATTCGAATTTTACACACTTTACCAACAGCTTTCTCTCCTTGTTTTTCAGAGATGCGGTCGTCAGTGAAGGTCACCGTGAAGGACAGACGTGTTCCTCGGTCACAATATAAAAGGAGCCGTGTGTCTGTCTCCTCAGCCTTCTGTTTTCTGCTCCTCTCTCTGACGGTCAACACTTGGCCGCCGTTGCTGTAAACATCGCAGGCATTGTCCCATCATCCATGTCAGGTAATGATAAGAAAGTAAGACAAGGTTACATATTGACAGAAGCTGGGGGCTTTTTGTCTATATTTACAACAAATCTATTTCCCTAAAGTTTGAACAGACTGAACAGTCAGCGTCACTTAGAGTTGTGGCCTTCCTGAAAGTGTCGTCACCAACGCTCTGTTAACTTTTAGAGTGAATGCTCCTCCATTTTGTCTGTGTACACTGAAGGGAAAAAAAACGAAACCACTGTTCTGTGGTAATAAATTCCGATCCGTATGGCAAACAGGAAGAGGTCAACGGCGAAACCGTGGCCACAGAGGACATCTGCACCCGTTTAAAAAGCAGAAGACACTGGGAAAGCTTTCATCACTTTACTTTTATTTTGTTGCACAGAGTAAACGGTTCTCAACCTTTAGTTCTCACCTTGACCCAAAATATCAGCCAAAGATCTTTGCTTTCACGCTTTTGTCTCTCTCTTGCTTTTGTGATTTGCACAAAAGATCAAAGCGGGGTGAAGCAGGTCACTTGATAGTGTGACCTCGTCAGGTGGTCAATGGCCAACTGAACATTTATGGTTCCAACATGTGACATTTATCACAGTAAACAATTCTTTGATGCGACTTAAACGTATCGTTACTGTTTTATGGTCTAAAGTCGAGAAAAGGCGACAGTCATACTGCAGAGGTTATATCCTGTCACTAAACTTGCATGATAATGAGTCCTTCTGCTGGCTGCTGTCACATTTCCTTGGCTTGGCTTCTGGATGTGAGTGTGTGTGTGAGTGGGTGAGTTGGGGGAGGGGGGTTAAAATAGGAAAAAAAACAGCTCCAACAGGCAACAGGATGCACATGGCGCTGAGAAGGATGGCTGGCTGAATCCAGGAAATGGAGAGAAAAGGAGAGGAAGGAGATATTTCTGATCACAGCTGTGTTCTGATTGAAAAAAAATCCTGTTTGGAGGCTCTGAGGGCCATTTTGTTGTTTTTTCCTCAGGCCGATCAGGGACAAAACAGTATGCCTGTGCAGATTTTTCCATATTCGTTAGAATGAAATTCCTGTTTTTGTCACAATAGCAGTTTTGGATGTAGCCCTATCTTATCTTGTTAGGTCTTTCCTCTGCTCTGCTCTACTCCTTTCCCCCCGAACTGTCTGAATTTTCAACTTTTTAGCGCTGATTTATCCAAGAACGACTGGAAAATCTTGATTAGATGACTAATATTTGTCCATGTATAAGAAAAAATATATGCAATATGTGCATATAAATAATGATATGCTTTATTTATGTCTTAATTAGACTCGTGTTTTTATTTTTATGTTTTTAATATCAGATAATATAGATTCCGTTTTTTTTGTTTTTTTTTTTACTGAATTTCAATGTCATTGCAGGACCGGAACACATTTTATACTTTGATCTTTGTGCATTTGTAATTTGTAAAATATTTAACTTAAAAATAGGACTAGTTTTCCAATCTGTCATCTAACTAAGATGCTTCTTCAGTGGTGTTTTGTTTCAGTATCACTTTTTACGCAGTAAATCTGCAGTGCGTCTTTTGGAATTTTGGTTTTATTTTGTTTAACACGAGTGCTAACTTCATTACATCTGGCACATAAAACCGTCTAATAAGCCACATTTAACATTCGGGTCTTCATTTAGCGGCAGGTGCGCGTTACACAATTTACAAGCGTGCGTAATCTTTGGTGCTGCTCAAATATGTGCACATGGTAGAGCCACAGAGGCCAAAAGAAGCTGAAAAGTACTAATCTTAGTTAAGCTTCCGATTTATCCTCGAATGTAAAGAGACAAAAGAAAATGCTCTCCAAGAGAAGCGCGCTCCGTGTCCGACCGGCGCGCCCTCTCTGCGCGCGTTCCGTGCGTCACGGAGCGACGTCACCGTGGCGCGTCTGCAAAGGTTGAGCCTGGTGTGTCTGAGCGTGCGTGCGCGCGCGTTCGTGAGAAAGAGGGGACGTTCTCTAAAGTCCTCGAACACCCGGCGCACATCTGCATCAGCCTCCAGACGCTCCCAAGTCTGCCATCGATCGGACGGAGAGGACCGCTCCACCAGCCATCTCAGGTCACCTCGACAACACACCCCAAAAATGTAAGTTTCCTATTGTTGTCATTTTTGTCTTTGTGTGCGGCCTATTTTTTTTGTTGTTCGTTTGATTGTTTGTTGTTTTTGTAGAAAAATTCAGAAAGTTCGTCATTAAAAAAATTACGCCAATCAGAGGGAGGTTAGAAATGTATTTTTGAACCAGAGGAGAATCAGATATCTCCTCTGAAAAGTTCCAATAACAGTCCGGAAAACAGTTTAAACAGTGGCCCTAATTTAAAAAGCCCACTTGGTTGAAAAGAAGTTGCGGAACAGCCCGCCGTGGGCGCAAGGGTCCACGCGGCGGCGAGGACGCGGTCTCGGGTTACATCACAGGCTCTCAAGGGGCTCACACGTTAATTAAAAGCTCCTAAATGTTTCTAAATTTTGACAAGCTGCAGTATACCAGCAAGAGACCACCTAAAGACATAGGATACTTCGGAATATTTTGCTAATAATAATTCCAAATCTTTTAGGACAGCATGATGCTAACCAAAAAAGTGGTTTTTTTTGTGTAGCGTCACTACCTTCACCGAGGTAATGACCTGTTTGAGAAGTTGAGCCTCTTAGCAGCTTCACGCTCACATGATCAACGCTTATGCAGGTGTACCGGTGCGTCTGCCTCGCTGCGTATTTTTTTTCCATGTACTCTGCAGTGTGCATGGAAATAATTACAGCAGATTAATCTTTCTCCTCCTATGAATGTTCATATTCAAAGGCATCCGTAATCTCTGCCACCTCAGATTGATCCTTGTGTAATTTTAAAGTGTAACTGATAAAGTGGCTGATCACCCTTTTGGTGTGGCTAGTACTGTCACCATGGCGATGTAGATCTCCGGTCTGGTGACTCAGAGGTATTACTTCAGATTAAAGTGTTAAATCCTTATACTTTGGGTTAAAATGTGTGTTTTCCTGCTGTCAGGATGAACAATCGAGATCGCAGGAGAATCTACAAGCGGGTGGCTGCCATGTTCCTCCTGGCTGTGGTGGCGCTGACCGTCGTCCAGAGAGGGAGCATCAACATGGGGTCTTCTTTCCAGCTGGAGAGGCACGTTCGTACGGACGAGCTGGAGAGAGGAGAGCCTGGATCTGATCCCATAACCAAAGACTTTTGGAAGAGCGAAAAAAAGCAGCCGTCACAAAAAGTCGGGCCCACGGAACTTTCCAGAATTACAGAGAGAAGTACAGAGGACGGCCCTGGCACCTCGAGTGGGACGGACTTCAACTGCTCCGCAAACGCCAACCTCTCCAGTCAGGAGTGGTTCACGGGCCTCGCGCAGAATTTCAAGAAGTTTGCGCTCTATCGGCACTGCCGCCGCTTCCCGATGCTCATCAACCACCCAGAGAAGTGCAAAGGGGACGTTTTTCTGCTCGTGGTGATAAAATCCGTGGCCACGCAGCACGACCGCAGAGAGGCCATCCGGAAGACCTGGGGCAAGGAGCAGGTGGTCGACGGCAAACGGATCAGGACTCTCTTCCTCCTGGGCCGGTCGGCCAATCAGGAGGAAAAAATACACCATCAGAAGCTGGTGGAGTTTGAGAACCAGATATACGGGGACATTCTCCAGTGGGATTTTGAGGACACCTTCTTCAACCTGACGCTTAAAGAAACCCACTTCCTGAAGTGGTTCCAGGCGTACTGCCCCAGGGTGCGCTACATCTTCAAGGGGGACGACGACATCTACGTCAGCATCGGCAACATGATGGAGTTCCTGGCACTGGGCGACCACGGCAAGGACCTGTTTGTGGGAGATGTGATTTTCAAGGCCAAACCCATTCGCAAAAAGGAAAGTAAATACTACATCCCCGAGGCTCTGTACAACAAGACGTACTACCCCCCATATGCAGGTGGAGGGGGGTTCATCATGGATGCATCCCTGGCACGCAGACTGCACTGGGTGGCCAATAGCGTAGAGCTCTACCCCATCGATGACGTATTTTTGGGCATGTGCCTGGAGGTCCTGGAGGTGGTGCCCGTCAAACACATAGCCTTTAAGACGTTTGGCTTGGTGAAAGACAAAGAGAGCAAGCTGAACAGAGAACCCTGCTTTTTCAGGAGCATGATTGTCGTGCACCGACTGCTCCCGCCGGACCTCATGCACATGTGGAACGTCGTCAACGGCGACCTCGTCTGCTCGCAGAAGGTGGAGATTCTATAGCTGGACAGGTAGCAGCGAGTACGGAGAGGAACAACAAACTGGGCAGAACCTGTGGGGATACAAGTATGGATGGGAGAGTCAAAGATCTTGGGAAACCCGCCGTTTGAGCCTCCGGCCTCTGTTAACGCTAAACAAGACATTTATGTGGATCTGGATCTTCTGACTCCACAAAAGCTTTACTGATCGGCTCCATCCCCTGCTCAGATCCTGTTTCAGTTTCCGCCCAGGCACCATCGCTGTCAGGCTGACAGGTTTCTTTACCGGAACATAATAATTGAACGGCAATTAAAGTGGCCGTGAGGTAAAATCCTCAAACGATTCGGTGTGAAGAGGAAATTGCAGTTTTTGGAACGTTTTAGCTCAAAACGTGTACAGAATGCTGCAGGAATGGGTTGAAGCCGGAGAAGAAAAAACGAATAACACTCTCTACCTCAGTAACTCAGTGAAAAATAATTACAAATCATCACTTTTTGATATGGTAGAAGCCCTTGCACTCGCCTGACTTGGCGTGAAATCCAGCCAAGCGGAGACCTACAAAGATGGCCACCCTTGTTCTGTGTACGTGTGTTCTTGTGAATGTGCTGACATACTTGACTTGAATTTCGGTAGAGAGCTTACAATGAACACTGAACTGATATTGTTTCTGGTAACGTTAATTTATTTTCCGCCTAGACGGGCGGTGGTGTGCGGGGGGGTGGGGGGGGAGGTCGTTAAAAAAAGTTCTATAATTGTAATAGTGGGTGGTGATTATGTCTGTAAATATATGTAAAATAATCACAATGTACAGACGATGTAATTTGTAAATAAACATCTTGTCTTTGCTGTCCTACATTGGCTATTTCTGTGTCGGCTTTATCAGCGTCGGACACCTTTTTGAAACTGTTCAAATCTCTGAACAATGGTGTACTATCTTCACACGGGGATATTGGATATCACAATTGTTAAAAAAGATAATGTTTAGGTAGTTAAAAGTTCATAGCTGCAACAAGGTGTGTGAAATTTCCTTTATTCCCGTGTGTATTTTAACACAAAGTCAACACAGAATGTTCTTCTGGGAACGAGAACGGTCGTTCAAGTATCTGACTTTATTGCGTGTGTCATTCCCACAGTCTGAACTGCCTTCATAACTTCTCAGAATTTGGTGTCAAATTTCTCGATGTTATGCTTATTGTCCCTGTCAGATATTATGTGTCTCGTGAGCCGGTGGGGCCGTGCTGCCAGTCGAAGCTCTTCACGGTGTCGTCTTCGGCGAGGTGGCCCAGAAAGACATCAGAGGTCACTGCAGAACAATCCCAATTCACTCCCGTTGTTCTGCACAATCTGCTGCTGGACAAAGGGCGCTCAGGCCGTCCAGACACTGGATCTTCTCTGTATTGTCGTTCACAAGAGCTACACTTGCAGAACGGAATCAAAACTTAAAGAGATTTCATCTCTTTTGACCGTGTTTGTTAGAAGACAATGAGCCCGCTGTTCTATTCCAGTCATCAGACAAAGCTTTAACAGAAAAAGGAAGCACAGTTGGAGAACAATATGGCACGAATATTGTAAATAGGGAACCCTGGAGACTTTGAAAACTAAATGTAACTCATTGCAAACTATTCACTTTTAGTACTTTTTAGGTTTCAGCCTAAAAACCGCCGTGCATGCAAGCACCAGCTGCTCTGGGGTGTTGGGTCATTTATTGGTGAAAGTAAAAGCAAAGTTTCAGGAAACACATATTACGCAGGAACAGGCGTCTGAGCATCTGCCAAACCGGTGCGCCCTCAGTTTAAATTCACTTAGCTGTTTTTTTTTTTAAATGCAAAGTTAAAAAGTACTTATAACTAAAGTTCCTCATCGTCTTTAGTGAGCAAGTCTGCAGGTTTCAAGCGTCATGCAGATGAGGGACTTTGTATTTGTCGACACTAACTGGCGAAGTCTTTTAATGTCTGTCTTTTTGTTGGGTTGCCAAGCTTTCACACCAGCCCTCTAGCTTTCTCAAAGACCTTTCCATTGTTGCTGTGACCACAGATCTAAGCCGTCACCGGGACCTAAAGGACAGAACATTCCTTATCTCACTGTTCTTTTCCACCAAGGAGCACCAATACAGTTAACTGTGTTCAGTTAAAATTAAAATAAAAACATCAACGCTGCACCATTCCGAGGCGTCTGCAATGTAACAACATATTACATCCCTAATTTCCTAAAATTTGGAAATGAACAGAAGAACTGTGCATCAAACTGCGTATCTCACTGTAGACCTGCCTGCTCAGGCCTCAGCTTTCTTCACTTTAGTGCACATGTATGCAAAATTTTGAAGTGATGCATTGTATTCTTCTCTGATTCTGCCACATAGGATTATCAACGCAAGGAGAAGCAGCGGGGCTCAGACGAGAAAGATGGAACAGAGGTCACCCAAGACAGCTGCCATAACAGCAGAGAAAAGCGAGGCTGACCTGCGTTACCCTTCAAGGTAGGGGGTGAGGGGGGGGAAAGAACTAAACTTTTTTTTTAGCAGCGCTCGCACCACCGCTAAGATCCTCGTTTATCCAAATCACAATGACAGCACATTTGGTCTGCCAACACCAGATTAAAACCTGACCACCAGCTAATGCTTAGTTTCATGTCCTGTTGGTGCCTCTATACTTGCCTCAACACCCTTGTCAAGATTTAACTTTTAACATCTAAATTATGTTGGCACTGGCAGCCAGTGTTGGACTTTATTTCAAAATAGTTGTACATATGATTCTATATCTAATTTTAACTGTGTATAAATATTCAGCCACGCGTATGACCCCAATTAATACCGAGCGGCGAGTGTCCCCTAGTGGTCCAACGAGGAATAGCGCAACATGGACACCGCGTTGCTTCAAAGTGCACAAAGACAGACATTTAAAAATCACTACCTACAAGATTTTATTGAATCCTGTGAAAATCCAAGGTTTCCAGATGGGAAAAAAATTAGTCAGCGCACTACAAACATTTGTTACATACATAACAGGATCATCCACTGTGACCCCGACCCTTAATTGTGCCCCCCCCTCCCGCCCTCCTCCAATGCCACAGAAACTTCTTTGCCACATTTATTACCCAACTGCAGAACACGGACTTAAATCTATCAAAATATGCTTTGAACACGTCACAGTAAAACATGGCACCTAACGGGAACTAAACAAAATAAAAACGAACATACAGGTGGATTTGAGTTTTGTTTTGTTTTTTTTTACAAAAGGTAAAAGTAAATCATATAAACTGTGTACATTTACACAAGGATTCTGACAAAGGCAAGCAGATTCGTCACAGCAAACATGTTTGTCAGACCCATATCATTTCACTTTCTGAAAAGAAAAAAAAAAAAAAAACAGAAGAAAAACAAAAGATTTTTAAGATACTGTGGGCAACAGATGCAGATTCGCATGAGGGACATTCAGTACTAATAAATAGCACTTTGTGGGTCAAAAGTACCTGCCTGGCACACACGGGGAAGGGAGGTATTATGGAGGCTAAATAAAGGGCCAAAATGCCCGTTGACAGTTAAATATATAATCCACGATGCTTTCTGGAATGTCCAAAAGCTCTGAAAATCGATGAAACCAGAGTCCATTCAAAAAGTAAAACAGACTAAAGGTCTAGTCATCAAACTTGATCTTCTTCCCCTGGGGTTTGACGCCGAATCCGCCGCCACCTCTGCCACCTACGATGAAAATAAAAGATTTGGATGCAAAAAGGAATAGATATTTATCATCTTGTGAGTTTGTCAAGATTAAAAACATTACCTCCAAACCCGCCGCGTCCACGTCCACCTCCGCGCCCCCTGCCGCCTCCGCGTCCGCCAAAGCCGCCGCCGCCGCGTCCTCCGAAGCCGCCTCCGCGCCCGCCGAAGCCGCCGCCGCGCCCTCCGAAGCCACCGCCGCGCCCTCCGAAGCCGCCGCCGCGCCCGCCGCGGAAGCCGCCGTCACCCTTGGGCTTGGCATAGTCCAAGGTCACCTTGCTGCCGTCGATCTCGCCGTCATCCATGGCCTCCTTGGCGGCCTTGCAGTCTGCTTCGTTGTCAAAATCAACAAAGCCAAACCTACACAAATTAAAAAAGACAAAAACAAAAACCAGCAAGTCAGAAGGGGAACCCCAGCTTAGACCCCGCCCACTCACATTTCTCTGAAATGTCTCACATTGGACATGGGCACCTACCACTAGGTAAATGCCTTGTGTAAATGTCACTTTGCTCTACTTCTCTTGCGAATCCATTCACTGTCACCGTTAGACAGAGTGGTGCTCATGAGAAGAGCCAACAGCTTTGGGAGCGGACAGACGCGGGACACTCACCCTTTGGAGGAGCCGGTCTCTTTGTCGGTGACTATTCTGGCTGCTACGGCCGCCTCAAACGCCTCCTTTAAGCTCTGGTCGGTCGTGTCCTCGGACAGACCTTTGACGAACAGTGTTTTTGTTGGACCTGGTGGCAGAAAAGGACCCTTTCAGCACCGGCGGGATCACAGACTAGCGAGGTGCTGCGATCCACGCGCAGGACAGATCAGGACTTGACTATCTCTCTGAGTCCTCACGGGGTTTCTGGATGACGAAGTTTCATCATGTCTGGTCCCACTCAAGCTCAAGCTCTCATTCTGGCTCTGACTCGGCCATCGGCGCCTACCTGAGTTTCCTCTGCCGCCCTCTCCCCTGCCGCTGTTTTGGCTGAACTCCAGCCGGATGGAGCGGCCTTCGATATCTGTGTTGTTGAGGCTTTCTAGGGCGTCTGTGGCATCCTTCACCGTCTCAAACTCCACAAAAGCAAATCTAGAGGAGACGGGCGCCGATTTAGAACTGGGGGAAAGCCACGTGCTTTTGCTTTCCTCTCACAAACCCGTGCGGGCAGGACTTACCCCTTAGGTCTGCCATCTCTCTGTGGAATCCTTATGGAAGTGGCCTTCTCAAACGTGGACTGTAGGACCTCCTCTGTGGCGCTGAACGCCAGGTTGTTCACGACCAGCGTTTTACTCGCTGCCCCTGACGCTGCTGGAAGGATCAGGTGACGGATTAGATGAGAAACCCTACAGGCCCCCCTCTGCAGGGCGATATTCGGACCGCTCCATTACCTGGCACCTTGGCCCCTTTCTGGCTCTTTTCTCCAACAAAGTCCACCATGATGGAGCGCCCCTGGACATCGGCTCCCTGGGCCTCCTCCAGCATCTTCTCTGCCTCAGCCTCAGTTTTGAACTCGATGTAAGCAATGCTGACAGGACAAAAGAAATCTGGATAAATACCAACGTTCCAACTGCGTCTCCATCCTTCAACACTCCGGTCAAGTGGAACCGTTTGGACCCCCGACCGTGGGGCGTGGTCTTACCCCCTGTTGTTGCCGTTCTGGCCTTGAGGTACTCTGATATCAACCGCATCTTCAAAGACTTCCTTAAGCTCATCAGCCGTGGCGGAGTAGGGAAGGTTTTTGACAAACAGAGTCCTTGTATCCCTCTCTGGTGGACAAATAGAAGCACAGCTAATTAGTTTCGGTGAATTAGTCGGAAAACACGTGGAGGCAAAGGTCTCCGAGTCCCGTCTGTCAATAATGTTACAGTGATTGAGGATAGAACCGGCAGACATTTAAACGCACCGGCACCGAAGACATAGCACTGCAGTTTATTTTCCTCCGTACATTACACGCCTGAGTACTGAACAACTCACGCATGCCAAGAAATGGAGGGCCTGGGTCATTTTTCCCCACCAGGCAGACATCTTTACCTTTCTTGTCCTCCTGTGCGGTCTCTTTGCTTCGGGGCATGTCCAGCTTCAGCTCCTGACCCATCACCTTCTTGCCGTTCAGCTCCATGGCCTTGTGCATGTCCTCCTCGGATGCAAAGTCAACGTAGCCAAACTTCCTGCGGGAGAGAGAGCAAAAGACAGGCGACGTAAGAGTCATTGCAGCAGCTGACCAGTGTCCAAGAGCAAAAAAACAAAAAAGACAAAATCAGCACTTTTCTTCTTAGAGATCTAAAAAAAATCTTATTTACCTGGAATTGCCCAACCGGATATCTGCAATTTCGAGATCATTCTTGGAGAAGAACTTTCTCAAAGCCGTTTTGATTTCGACAAAGTCCTTGTTGGAGTTCAAGTTTCCGACAAACAGCGAAAATCCTGAGAAGAGAGAACCGACTTGTTGCTCTTTGGTGCATTTTAAATGAAAGGTCCCGAATCGCACGTCTGACGGCTCAGGGCAGCTCCCACCTTCACCCTCGGCTTTGGCCTTCTTTGCAGGCGGCGTTTCTTTCTTGGCCTCTGCTTTTCTTTTCGCTGCAGTTTTGGGAGCTTCTGGAGAGAAAAACAAAGCTGAATTTAAAAATCACCAGAAGAAACCAGAATATCTGTTTTTATTGTGCTAGGAAAGCAGAGATGTTTCATTCTACACAATAAACTTAAAACTAACATTTCAATCACTAAAACCCACCCTCTTCCTCCTCGTCGTCATCATCTTCCTCATCGTCGTCTTCTTCTTCGTCGTCGTCTTCTTCATCCTCCTCCTCTTCCGACTCCTCCTTGGCCTTCACCATGCCTGCCTTCTTGGCCTTTGCAGCTGGAGCGGGGGTGGTGTCCATCTCTTCCTCTGAAGAGAAAAAGCCCAACGTTAATGTCAAGCTCCCACCAGCCAACCTTTGGGCCAGCAGCTCTGCACCAGCATCAGATCTGCACGTGACATCACACCCAATCAGCATTAAGTCCCTTAGAGATCATCATTTACACGGCAACTCCCTGGAAATTGCTTCCTGCAACAGCAACTCACAGCTGACCTGCTGTTTGCTAGTGGTCACCTGCAACCAGTTAGCCTCACCATCGTCTTCGTCCTCCTCGTCGTCCTCCTCCTCCTCGTCATCCTCCTCGGACTCCTCTTTTGCAGGCTTTGCCTTTGCGGCTTGTTTTTTGGCTGGCTTTGCAGCAGGCTTAGCTGCGGGTTTGGCTGCTTTCTTGGGTGGTGGAGCCTCTTCTTCTGACTCTTCTGGACACGAGACGCAACAATTTTCAGTGAACACAAACCGGCAGCCACAACACCACCAACTCGCCGGCCCCCCAAAAGCAGCCTTACCTTCTTCATCATCATCCTCCTCCTCGTCCTCAGACTCCTCGGCCTTTGGGGGGGGTTTTGCGGGGGCTTTCGCGGGGGCTTTCTTGGATTTAGCAGGTGTTGCTTTTGCCGGGGTCTTTTTTGGTGGGGGGGCCTCCTCTTCAGACTCCTCTGTGGAATTTAGACAAAAGGACTGGCTCAGTACGCCAATCGTGTTTCGCCATTGATTGACATGTTTAGCCCACTCCAAAACAGAAATCTTTTTTTATTCCAACAGCTCATATCTACCCCTCACCAGTGTGCTAACAGACTGTATGCTAACTAAGAAATACTCCCCCTAGTGATCAAATTACACATTACAACATGGCTGAACGCATTGCTGCAGTTCAGGCTGTACAAAGTGTAAAAGCCATTTACCGGAGTCTTCGTCCTCTTCGTCGTCGTCATCATCATCTTCACTCTCTGCTTTCTTGGCACCCACTCCGTTTTTCACAACTGGAGTTTTTTTGGCTGGGGTGGCTTTTTTCGCAGCCTTAGGTGGGGGTGCCTGCAACGAAAATCCCCAAACCGTGTTTTATTCTCTTTCAATGCCCACAGATGTCAATGGCCAAAAGAAGACTGCAATTTAAGCTTACCTCTTCTTCATCTTCACTGCTTTCTTCTTCACTGGATTCTTCCTCCACTTCTTTTGGAGGAGGAGGCGCTTTTTTCTTCTGAGCTGCTTGCTTATTTGCTGCCTACATGACACAGGACAAAAAATTAATAACCATGTTCACATTGGTCAAAATGAACCATGTAGGTACTTTTTTAGAAGTGGGGGGAGGTGTGATGGTTTCACAAGCTGCTTCAGCGTGTTCAGCAACCTCACACTGATACGTGAAAGCGTAAAAAACCTAAATACCTGCAAACTTGCACATTAATTACAGCGCAAAAGAATAATTAAATATACCTTTAAACAGGCGCACATTAAAAACCCAGGGGCGGACCTGATTTCCTAGATTTGGGGTCCACCTCGTGTGTCACTCAAAGCAGACGCACAACCCACGTGGAGCGACAGAGGCCGAAGAGTTACCTGTCGGCTAATTAGACCATGAGCAAATTTACCACGTGCTAAACTAACAAGGTTTATATAAATTTAGTAGCAGGCCATTTTGCGTTTTCAATAGGGAGATCTGCGAGTTGCGAATGATTGTAAAAATAATAAGGCCCAAAACAGGCGTCTGCCTCGCGTGTGTATCATAAACGCCAGTGCTAATGCTAACGAGCGTCGAAGTAACGGCGTTAGTTCTAACAGCTTACGCTATCTTGTTCAATATTCACAACCCATGTGTCTCTTTGCTGCTCGCAAGTTAGCGTGAGAAGGTTTTTATTTTGTAGTGCGTAGTTCTAACCCTGTGTTAATGCCGAGGACGCGCACTAGGAATGCCATCTTGAATAGTCCGGTTTTCATTAGCAGGCCGGAAACCCTGAAAGCAAACATGGAGGACCGTAACGAAGACGAAATGGAACTCTAAGACTACAAGTCCACCATGCAAGCACACTACCAATCGACGGTATCGATTACGTGTTACCCGCTGTAAAATACTCCATATTTCGCCAAACATCGATTTATTTTACTCGGCCGATACGCAGGAACTTTGCGCAAAGGCCTCGTGCATAAACGCAGCATTAACGAATGTACCATAAAACAGTAAAACTCCCGAAATCACGAACTATGCTCTTACCTTTGCTAGCTTCACCATTGTGCTGGACCGTGTTTCAATGAAACACAAGAAACTGGACGTTTGGAAACGACTGACTAAATTTCTAATACACACACACGTGGCTCAACCTAGTCGACGGGACATTGGACAGGAAAGACAGACTAGCCCGAGACGCGCTCGTAACTCTCCTGCCCCTGCGCGTTCGCGTCGACCCGCCCACACGGCTCTTTCCACCAATCACGTGTTGGTAGTTTTTACCGTGCCCGCGCTTTGCCTCCATACGCCGAAGATCAGTGAACAGACGGAATGAAAAAAAAAATACATTAATGAAATTAATTTACAGTCTTTTCATTCCCGCTTGTTGTCATTTATCCGTCATATTTCTAGATATACATATTATTTTGTTTTTTTAAAGGCCTAAATGTTCACTCTGCACAATGCCCCCTTTTCTACACCCCCAGCAGCTGTGCGCCAACCACGTGGTTGGCGCACATGTGCGACCCACCGTGCAGAACCTGACGGGTCCAAAGGAAGCAACACGTCCATCATTCTTTTGCGGTGCCACATGTCGGCCAGGGCGCTTCAGCTCATGTGGTGAAGCCATAGTTGAGCCTTCTGTTTTCTTGATCAAGCGGTTCAAAGGTGAACGTAAATGTGGACGTACCACAATCTGCAACTGAGCTTCCCTTCTTCTGAATGCTCTTTACAGTTTATTCGTGATACCTCGGAATCAAACAGCTTGTAATCAAAATGACTGGTGTGTAATTCTTTAATACGGGGCACCCCAGTTCCAGCTTTTAGGAAAGTGCCATGCGCATCAATCTTACTGCGGTAACACACACTAGTCCCATCTGAATAAGGAGAAAAGCATTTGATGCTGAACCCACAAGAGAGAAAATACAAAGGGTGTTTTTCACGGCAGGGCAGACGTTTTACTTGACGTCTCTGTATTTTATGAACCAGCACGTCGGAGTAATATCCTTTCTGCACCACACAGAGGCAGCATTGCTTTTCGCACCCGTGACTTCTGACTGGCTCTCGGGGTTAATCCTCCTCTCTAGCCACGCTCATCATGTTACATATTTGCAGATGGAGCTCTGTTTGTCCTTTGAACAGGTTTCTAAGATATTTTACCACATGCTTCTCTCTCTGCTGTGAAGTCTTAATGCATAGAAGAGTATATTGATTGCATTGCTAAAAATAACTGAGCTTTTTGCACTGTGCAAGAATACATCTACACAGACTATTTTTATGATATATGTTGATAAAATTACACAGACGACTAGGTTAAAGGGTAAAATATAAACTCTAAAGTCTCCTGGGTGTGTCTGTTCCTCCACGTCTGTCCCTACGGTCTAATGTTAAAAACATAAAGATGGTGATAGGCAAAGAAGCTTGGGAAGAGTTTAACCAACTTTTGATATTAGAATAAATAAATTACAATTAGCATCTGGTACAATGAAGTGTCTCTGGGTGTTTTTACAGAAACCCAGAGCCTGAGCAGACGCGTAGGGTGATGAGGAGAGAAAAGCGGAAGACATGCAACCAATCCATCCATCTTCAAGAGGAGAGGAGAGGAGAGGAGAGGAGAGGAGACAAGTATCACATCCATCCTCCTTCTAGCACTTTTCCCCTAATGGGTCACAGGAGACATGCAAATATATTTGAGGTGAGAGAAACCTTTTACTGCCCATGTTCCTCAGAATGACCTTACTACCACACGCGTGCCAACACACGTGTGATGACCTGTGGCGTCATTTTGCACCAAAGACTGTGTGTGTGCGTGCTCAACTTCTGCAGCTGACCTTTGTTCTCCCCAGCTCCATGTTTCCACCTAGTGTCAGATCAGATTAGTGCAAGCCGGCACGTCTTCTGTTTGGAATTTTGATTTCATTTTTGAAAATGTTATTTAGAGCAGTTCTATCTAAAAGCTGATCTTCAGGCAGTATATTTTGAAAATCAAATCTTTTTCATAGCATGAAAGAGACATATTGTCTGCTAAATCCTCTTTCTTTGGGAGATTGCAGGAGAGGGGAACATATACGTCTGCATTTAGGGCTTTTCTCAGACCAACTGTGTCTTCCTTAATGTGTCTTTTTAAGAGAAACATCCATCTTCATCAGCTCTTCCCTCATCCTGGAACCTCACAGCAGTAAGAGGCAAGGTTATATGCCCTTTCAACCAACTAGCCTCTTATGAATTCATTAGGAAATAAAACAGAAGGGTATATGCAAATTGTGCATGGAATGTTTTTAATCTGTTTTTTTTTTTTTTCAAACATATACAACTATTTGAAACAAAAGAAAAAATGTTACAAACAGAATTGACCTGCAGTTTGCATCCATTTCCAAAATGTTACATAAATAAAACTCATATTTATAAATATCTCTTTTTTTTTTATAAACATATAAATAGTTTTTAAACATAAATACATTTATGCAAGGGAAAATGAAGTACATGAATGTACCACAGCAGCAACAATATACAGCTTTGCGGTTTGTGGTTTTTACACCATTGTCCACCAACTTTTAGTATGTGTGTATCTGTTGTATTTTATACACGTATATATAGCTGCATATCTATAGATTTATAGGAAGGTTTTGAAGCATTGTCTTCTCAGGATTTTTTATGTTTTTAAATGCTGGTAGTGGTGACTTTCGTACCGAAAATCCATCACTGGGCATGTTGTTTTTCTTCTTTTCCTCGGGTGAGAACAAACTGAAACGTTGTTATCCAAACCCTTCGTCCAAAGATCTAAAGACTGAGAAGAAGACAAATTAGTTGAGAACCAGCTTTCAGAAAGAAGTCAGTTCATTTAAACACAGCACACGTTTATTTGAACATTCAAGTTCAGATGGATCAATTTTTATATTCCCAAATGTTGGTGTGACTCTTGAATTCCACTTTACTGCATGTGTCACACTGCAGTTCATACTAAAGTGCAACCTGTTACCGGAAAGAGGGATGTTGGTTAATGAGAAACACACACCCAATCAAATGAACCAGTTAGTCACAAAAAATCCCACTCCTGCTTTTTCACAGCTATTCCCAACCACAAAAAGACCTTAAGCCTAAGGGCAAATTGTGCGTCACCATGCTTCCTTTTTACTTCATGTAGTCCCCCCCCCCACCCCTTTGTTGTTTTTGTTAATAACCATTCAGTCATAAGGACCAAGGCTTTCCTGAAAACACTGTCCACCCCCAGTGCTGCACGTTCACAGCCTGTGTGTTAGCCTTTAGCCCCCTTTGTGCATCCTGCCTCTCCTCCTAGTAATACCCTGGTTTGTGGGGGCAGCTGGAATCATTCACATGGTGTGCATGAATGCAGCTATCTGAATGTTTCCATACAGCAAGAGTGTTTGGGGGGGCTTCTGGGGGTGTTGTCATGTTGACAGAAGGAAGGCTGCTACTTGATAGGGTAAAGTTTGATAACATTACATGAAGGTAACACAGACAGACGGTCTAGTTGGAATCCTTCCACAAAACTCAGATTACCCTCAAGACTGTTAATTCACTCTAAAGTGTACATGTCATCCTCTCTGTGTGGGAGTCATAGTACAACCTCACACTACTTAATTGTTTTACCTCCCGTATGTCTTTAATTACAACATTAACCTCCGTTAAGACTTAAAAGAACCTACCATTGAAGCGCTGCTCCAATCCTAGCAACCCATGCCGCTTATGGTCCCTATCCTGTCCATCTTGTGTCCGAAGCAACCACTCCGTGACGATCCCCCTTTTTTGATACCGGTTTTGTGTTTTCTCGGTGCTGGCTGGTCGTTAAGGAGACGAGCCCACACGCCCCTGGTCCGGGTGTCCATGCGTAAATCTCGCAGTAACCGTATACGAGAGCGCACAGCGTCCAGCCGCCTCTCCTTCTCCTCCGACTCCAGAAACTCCGCCAGCTCCTCGCCCAGCAAACTTCTAAAAGACTAAAACAGAGATTGGACAAAATAAGTCCAAGGTAAACAGGACGTGTAGAGAGATGCTTTTGGTTGAATCTAGGTTTTATGCGCCTTCGATCTTAAGATCGTGTAACTTTTGAAAACTTTTACCTTAACTTGTAGCAACATATACAACCCATTTTTTATGCACATTATGTATTGCCAAGAGGGAAAATGCCATAGCTCTCGCTGCACAGTAGCGTGATGGATAGCGGGTCCACCTCATCGAACATGTGGAGCGGGTCTGTGAGAACTTGTTTTGTTTGTATATTTGTTTGTTTGTTTTAAATCCGGAATAACCCGACTACCGCAGTTGATATCCAGTAGAGATATCTTTTTTGGTTAACTACGTGACAGCTTTCGGGGCTTGGGCATTCTGGCAGGTGCCTGAAGCGCAACGCTGCCCTAAACAGACTCCGACATCAGCAGGAGTGTATCCAGACTGTATGATTACCTACTAGCTCATTCATTTGAAATCTGTCTTAATTAATCCAGGCTACATCTCGTGCGTAATTGTCACTTTACGCACAGACTTAGTCATTTCGTCTTGATTTATTTTTGGCTCTTGAATATTAAAAAAAAGGATCTCCATTTCATTCACTTAATTTCTAAAACTGACGGTTTGAAATGCAGTTTATCTTGGTAAATATGATTTTAGATATGGAATTTCTGTAGGTGTTCTCTTTTTCTTGCAAATACCGAAAAAAGAGTGAAAAATACAGTCATGACGCCTTTTGATGTCTTTAGAACCCACCTTAAAAAAATCTTGACGTTCGTGAAGTTTTTACTTGTGTTAAAAAGGTCAAATCTCCAAAAAAAAGTATCAATTTCCTGAGTAACTGAGCAGTCCACGACTAGGTTCATCTCTGATAAAACTGCTTGTAAAACAACGTGCATAATTGATGAATAAAGATTCAGGTGCTCTTCTTCTTACCTTCTGCTGCGCTTGGGACAACGGTTTGGCTCCCATCCTCACTGAAAGCAGGGTTATCAGAAGTCCACATGCTACTAAATACGACAAGTTCATCTTGACACCTCTTGAACTCTTTAAGGATTCCTAAACTGGGGCAGCCAATCAGCTATCAAACATAGGAGGCTTCGGTCCGTCCTCTATCCAGAGCTCCTCAAGTGCCCCTCTAACTCTCCGCATTAGTGCTCTGCGCTTTATAGCCAGCCCATGGTGATGTCATGCCAACCTGCGTAATGCTCCACGCGTCCACGCCAACTCCCTGTTTTCCCTACCTGCCTCAAAGCATTTAACGCCAGGGATTAATTAACTGATACAATCATCGCTCATCGGGGCTTTTGAGGAAATTAGATAGCCAATGAGCAACAAAATGTGCGCTCCGTTTTTTTTTCAACTTTTAGACCTCTGGCTGAGACGCAGCAACTGAAATCGAAGGCGGGTTCAAAGACGCGCTTTAGGAGCCGAAGTGCGACTTTGGCAGAGACGTGACCTCCAGGCAGCCAGCGGTCTGCCCTGCGAGACATCCCAACAAGTCGGTCTGTGCGTTCGCTGGCAGAGAGTGACACCTATTTTTACTAACAGCAGGGATCCAAAACCTACCGTTGGATAGAGACAACCTTTACTTCACTCCCAGCGATGCCCTCAGTGATCAAATATCAACGATTGTCAGTTTGTCGAACAGATATTAATGGATTTTGATAAGTAGGCTCTCGAACGCTCATCTGTCACGCCAGTAATCACGACATGATTGGCAAACGACTGGGGTTTGTGTTGGACACGACACGACGCGGCGCGGGTTACCGTGACTTTACGCGGAACGCCTGGGCTGGCCACGACCACACAGTTCTTTAACGGACACACTTCACTTTCAGCTCCGAATCTTCTTATTATAACGGGAATATCATTGTCTGAACGGGATGGTTGTTATAAAATGTGCGTTAGTTAGTTAGTTAATATTCATCATGATTGTCTTTCATTAAGAAAAGATTGTCTCTGACAGCAAATTACCAAAATCAAGCACATATTTTAGTTAAATGATTTACAGTAAACATACACCCATTTGTAATGTTCCATGCAAATGAAATCTAATCTAGTAACTTCATCGTATATATTATTATGATTTTTTGTCATGGGATCATTGGTGAAAAATGTTGAACCTATGTTCATTAAAAGGCACGGGGAAGAGCATCACCTGCCGTACTACCTGTTCTATGTCAAATCAGTCTTTTCCTCCAAGTGGCCTATAAAAATGACAATTGAAATTGGTGCTAAATTTCTTGTAATAAACATGTAGGATTATCATGGTGCTGAATTTAATAAATCTTTAAATAGCTCTCTGTCATTCCAGAGCCTTCCATGAAAAACCTGTTTTAAGGAGGGGGCAGACTTCCCTGCATCCATCAGCACGGAGAGGCAGCAGAAAATCCACCCTGGGGTGTTTCTACAGGAATAAAAATGAGTGAGTTTAGACCCAACACGAGGAAAAGGTGAGTTTTAACCTAAAACCGCAGCCGTTGGGATCTTTGCACATCTTAAGATGGTGGAGGAGAATCAGCTGCATCATCAGCAGCGTGAACTTCCAGCCCGGCTTGACTTCTATGTTTTGTTCTCAAACAACACTTTGTTGTCACCTTCTGGCATGTACTCTACCAACATAACGTTTTCCTTGAAAAAAAAAAAGAAAAATGAAGATCTTTAAATTAGGAGGCTCTCTAACTTGGTTTATGATCTCGTAATGACGGATGTAGTATTTTTTACAGTGTGTGGAAGTGATTCTGAAGTTGCAATTTTTTTCTTCTGCTTTCTGCCTTTTTTTTTTTTAGCAGCACCATTTATTTTGGAACACAGAGTGGCAGTATTTGCTGTAGCGAGAAGCGAACACACCTCAGAGCCACTGTTGACTGGATCAAATCCATTTTAGAGAGATGCACCACTGCTCTCAGCGGAGGTCGCGGGCTGGATTTGCTCTGCATTGCTCAGGAAAACTGAGAGGCAGAATCCACGTCAACGTTTAAGTCACTTTTGGTCCCTCGTCCCCCCAGCAGGACCATCTTTAAATAGGATCAATAAGGGCTGCCGAATCCTTAAACTGCCATATACTTCTCCACCCACTTCTAAAAAAGTGGACTTTGGTGTCATAATCACTTGTTTTGAGTGAGATATATTTGCTTGATCGTTGAGAGGAAAGCTTCCTGTTTTATCTCCAAAAGTACATTTTGAGTGTGACTAAAATCTGGGCATTTTTCTTTCCTCTGTTCACACAAGAATAGCACCGTGTCCTCATATTCCATTAGCTTCGATTTATTTGTCCTCTGCTCCTTCCGTTCGGCCACGGCGAGTCTCATTCCTCACACAATTTTTCATTCTAGTCCAGGAACAAGTGCAGGAAAAGCAACCAGACACATTGAAAGCAACTCAAAGACCTCATGTGACCTGCAGGGAAATGCTGTTGTTGTTTTTTTTTTTAAATATACTGATGAGGTGAAAGGATGGAGTGTGAGAAAAAATGAAGCTTTTATCAATTGGTTGGTGAACGGAGTCTGTCAGGATGAGAAAAAAAAAATTGCAATAGATGCTATTGTGACGATAAGGTGGCATTTTAACAGCAGCCCACAACAGAAAAACAGGCTTGAAAATAAACTTTGGAAGGCCTTATACGCAGACTTCCCCTTAATTGTAACGATTTCAAGCTGCATTTCAGATTCCAGTGCTAATTTAGTAAACACGGCTGCAAGAACAATTGTCAAGATTGGAAAAAACAACTTGTGGAAGCAGTGATGGAAAACGTCCATTTTGTTTGCTGGCAGCCACCGTAGATTCCCTGACGCTTTTGAAAACAGGTGTTCAGTCGGAAGTTGTTTCACAACGGAAGAAACACGAAAGTACTTCATTAAAAAAAAAACAACAACCCAGCAGGCCAGTGGGAGCAGGTTGATTTTCCATTACAGATGGAGAACCTGCACTAGAATGGCCTGTCATCTACCTGATAAAGAAATCGTGTATAAAGGCTTTTTAGTATAAATGTTTAGATGGCTCGAACTGTGTCCTGATTGGTCACATTTTGCTTTAAGGTCTAGCCAGGCCAGCGGGAGAAGAGTGCTTCTGAGCAGCAGAGACAGTTTCTTTCCATCGTTGGTATGTGATAACATTTCATTTTAGAATGACTCTGGCACCTAAAAACTGTTGACATTTTCAGCATGTTCTGTGAACCTGTTGTCTGTTTCATGTTAAATTTCGGGTTTTTGCTTGGTTGGGACATCTGGTGCTGACCTTACTATCTCAGAAACCAGGAACAGTAACCATCAAA
Organism: Tetraodon nigroviridis; assembly: GCA_000180735.1. NCBI lineage: Eukaryota > Metazoa > Chordata > Actinopteri > Tetraodontiformes > Tetraodontidae > Tetraodon > Tetraodon nigroviridis. Next base: position 1,058,569 of record CAAE01014716.1, read on the forward strand.
CTTTAAGAGTGAGTGAGACGTTAAGAGTGAGTGAAAATGCCAGTGTTTCGGGCATGTGCCTTATCGATGTGATGAGTGCTCTGTCAGGAGCTTGTCTTTTTTTTTGGATAGTTTAATAATATTGCATGCTTCTCTGATCATTGAAAGTACCCTTTTCTCTCTGTCCTTTTGTTCCCCTCTTCTCATCTTTAGTTGTTTTTTTTTCCTGAAAAATCTCTGACCTGTCAAATTGAGAAGAACCTTAACTGGTTTGCATCAGGAAGCCGTGCAGACCGGAGAGGCCGTGTGTTCCGAGTAGCCATAGCAATGAGTGTCTATGGGATGACGGAGTGACTTCGTTCCTCTCCTTTTTGTGAGACTCCAAGGCTGCCACAGTCCTATAAATAACAGCTTTATTGTGAGAGGAATTTTAATGGTTTTCACACAGAATGCTCTGACGACCTTGACATGTAGCAGAGCCATGTCTTCAGTGGATTTTATTCAAATAAGGTTTCCACTTTGGACCTTCACATTCCATTACCTGATCCAGCCTCTGTTCAGATCCAGGTCTGCATTTGAAGTGCCTCAAATCATAGATGCTGAAGAGAAAGTGGAGGTAACTAGACACGCCGGATCAGGATTTGTTCCGCTTTCACTGTCTCCAGCAGCGCAAACGCTCCCTGCTGCGCCGTTCTCAGCTTTTGGTTCTTCTCTGCTCGTCATCTGTCCACACTGTCTCAGAAGCCAAGGAAGGAGCTCTGAGTTGTTGCTGTTCCTCTTCTCGGTGGTGATCAAGTCCAGCTTCCTCATCCCATGTCTCCTCTCATATTATTGGTGTCTGAATGTCTTTGTTGCTAGCTCAGCAGTGCAGGTGTCCCAGGTTTATATCCCGTTATTTGTTATTAAAACATCTTGAACGGTAAAGAACAGTGGGATTTAAAGCTACGTTTGCATGGATTTAATTGCGTACAGTTTTGCAGATGAACAGTTTAGTGTTGTTTACCATGTGGTGACCTCACTTACCTACGAATGCACCCAACCTTTGTAGCTTGATGGCAGTTAAAGCGAAGGGCTAATTCAATAAAGATCTTTTTTCACCAATTATGTCTCCACAGCTGAGCCTAAAGGGGCAGGGGTAGGACACAGTAACCCAAGCACTGTGGGTGAGGGACCACTTACCACAATAAAAGCAATCTCTGCGCGCCGTTAAGCACCGTTCTCATAAATTTCAGTTACATCAGTTACATACTGTCAACTATCTAAATGAATGGGACAAAAGCATTTTTTTTTATTTGTAGTATTTTTAGATTCCAAAGGCAGTTTGATATAGAGGTCAGCAGTCTTGCATCTCTATGGACTCTCTCAACGATTTCTTTATAGTCTCATAATCGTATTACTTCACGGACCAGATGTTTGCATCTTTCTGGACTACAGGGACCTGACAATAGCTGCTGTAATGCTGAAGGATTGATCGGGTGGGAACATAAGTTGTTCAACTGGTCTGTTGACTTTCTCCCAGTACACATGCAGGGGCGTGTAATTAGGTTACTGTTGACATCATGATGCCTCCACTGTGACAGGTGTAAATTTGCACTTTTCCAGCTTGTTAGCGCACTGATCAATAGCGAGCTAATAGATTAGCTAAAAAATTCCTATTTTTGCCTTTATCAGGTGGCTTCTTTTAGTAGAGCTCTTTTGTTTACCTTTTCACATGTTGTTTCACTTCCTGGTCAGGATTCGTCCAGATGACTTGTCCAGATGGCAAAAACATGTGACTTTTTTGTTTTATTTTGAAAAGGGAAGCGATCACATGCATGTAGAATTTCATCGGAATTGCGTTAAAAGCATCTTGCTGCAGTATCATGTCGGAGGTAAACCATTTACCCAGGGAGGGTGTGTCACTGCCTCAGCCTGATGCCTAAACCAGGTTTTACAGTAGGAAGGAGTGAAACGCACAGACATTCACCGCCATGCCAGGATCACCAGCTTTGCAAAGGCTCACCCTAACCCACTTTCAAATCCAGCATCTCTTGGCTCCATTCCGACAGCTGAGGTGCACAAGCGTGGAGTTCCCATGGAAAGGCTGTAAAACTGGCTACTGTAGTGAGGATGAGGAACAAGTTTCCACCCTGCACTAACTAGCTACAGCACACTGCACGGCCAGGGACTCCTGCCCCACGTGACAGCGTGACTGTAATGTGGTAGATTTACTTCTGTCCTAAGAAATCCTGAAAAGTTCTTCTCCATCTTTTTTTATTTAACTGACTGTTATTTGTTCATAAATATGATGGATTTAAAAATGCCTGTTGCTATAGAGTGATTTTTCCACTGGCTGTCCTTTTTTCCCCTAGCTTTTCTAAAAGACACGCCCGATCATGATTGTTTTTGATCATTGTGAAGACAAATTAGAAGCGATTGCAGGGCCACCTCACATTTCCCATCCCTACTTCCTTCAGGCCCTTTATGAACAGAATAACCAGCTTCTTTTTACTAGAAGGCAAGCTTAGGAATAAAAACATAAATAGAATAATCAGAAAAAACTATGACACTTAAATTTCACAAATGGCCTTATCCTTTCTGAACCAGGAAATGCTGTTTACTTTAAAGTCAGAGCAAGTATAATGAGTAGAATGTCTATGTGGGGCAACACCAGCGTGACATGAATAAGGAATCACCATAATAGGTATTTGGCTAATAAAATAATTATCTATAGAAAGCCATTAATCAATTTTTTATTATCATTCCTGTAAGTCATAATGAACTGAGGTTAGTCTGCAGCATCGTGGTTACACTGCTGGCTAAAAGCAGGAACCTCCTGTCAGTCTTTTTGGCAAAACAAAATAAAACACAGGTAATAATTACTGGGTATTAGCCTTGATCATTCGAAATGAATCTACAATGATGAATTTGAATATTCTGATAGTTTGACAGGGTTAATAAATACATTATTCCACTCTGTGAGTTGTAATTGTTTGTGGGACCATGAATTCTCTGTGAATGAATGATAGTGAAACACTTACACGTGTGCTGTATTTTTAGAGTGGACAGACAGCAGCTACAGTCTCTTGCAGAATGACCGACTGGAGTTTTTCAGTCGTTTCCTGGATGTTTTCTGCCAGAATATACAGCTGTTACTGCAATTGAACTCTTGTCCTTTACATGATGGGCTGGTCACATTACCTACTAAACCAAACAGCCACCCTGAAGACTCATTATTACGTGCTCTAAATAAGTAATATACTTGTGAAACTAAAGTGAAACCGTTGGGTCAGTGTTGAGTGGGTGGTTTTAAGAGCAATACATCTCCCTTTTTAAGACCTCAAGCTGCCCCCGTATGTGGGAGGAGCTTAATTGTAACTATTGGCATCAGTTTTCAGTGAATCAGTGCATTAAACTGAACCTCTGTCTTCCTTCTTTGGCATGTAATTAGCATGTAATTAGTCATTAGGAAACTTATCAGAACATTGCTTGTGCTTCTAAGCTAATGTTGGCTTATATTACCTCACAGGCAAATTAACCACGTCACTTTATACTAACTTCCTGTTAGCATAAAGCTAATCTGGAGCAAATGTGTGTTATTCTAACAAGAATAGGACATTAAATCTTTGTTCAGAATTAAAAACAAAACTAAACAAAACAAAAAAAGATGTTAACCCTAATTATCAAGAACATTAACAGCGAGAAAAAAAAAATCAAGAAAGTTTCTGTTGTGTTCTCACTCCTAAATTTTCTGTAGTGCTTAATATTGCCTTTTAGCTCCCAAACAAACCAAATAACTGCGAAGTGGATTAATTTAAACATATCAATAGGTGCTGCTATACAGCCATGATCAGAGACTTGTGATGGTGTGTCTTTCATGGCTTGTTTAATCTGTTTGTCTTTGGGTTTTATGGGTCTAGTTGGATCTGCTGGCATCTTCCCATGCGCAGAGGGCGTCTGGATGCTGCTCAGCTCCGACCAAAGAAACTGAGCAGCCAAATTGCTTTGCCGGTTAGTTATGTTCTTCAAGTGTTCCGGTTTCCTTTTCCATGTCATTGTCTGCCCTTTTGCACCTTCACCGGGAACCATTATTCATCTTCTGACCTCAATAGTTGAGTTCCTGTTCTCCCTGTTTGCTTGGAAGTGACATGTAATGTCCAGCTGCACGGTCAGATGTGCTGGACAATTCTCAGTTGTGAAATTAGATCATTGTTGAGTTTGTTAATCCAGGGCAACTCTTTATAGGACAAATACCCTTCTTATTGTGTTGAATCTGGTCAGTGAAAATAATCTGTTGGTAATCTAATTTATTAGGTTTGAATCACTGTTATCAAATTCCTTTTGGGGATCCCTCTAGCATCTTAACTGAATGATAGTAAATGATAGTAAATAGTGAAATTTAGGGGACTGTGGCTGTGTGAACTGCCAGCTTTCTTGCACTTTTCTGACCAGCACGTTATTCATTTGCCGGTTTTGCTGACTTTTAGCTAAACTGGGCCGACTGGTTGATTACATAGGAAAAGACAGAGAAAAAGAAACATCTGAAGCTTTCATTCGCCTTTGAAAAGTTTTAGCAAGGAGAGGCTTTTCGGAGAGCTTTCAGAGGTCAGAGGAAACACAGTTTGAGACCTGAACTCATCCTGTGTGTTCTGTTTTTGTGGCCATCCGAGGTAAGACCATTCGTTCCGGGTGGGGATGTTGATTTGGGCTAAATTAAGAGATGGAAACCTAATGGGG